>PVJN01039143.1:0-19955 GCA_004026805.1 Lasiurus borealis
CTGATTTCTATTTAGAATTACATTTTTAATATTAAATGCTCCTTTTCCATTTGTTTTGGGTCAAGAGGTTATTAACACCATAAAAAAGGGTTAATAGAAAAATATGGTCTAGGACAAAAATGTGTTATTATATTTTGCATGAATGCCTGTTATTGGGAAATTACCAGTTCTTAAAAACAACCATTCCTAGCCTATTAAGGGACTGCCAATTGCATCGAAACCCATCTCCTACTGTATTTTATTTTCCAATTAGTAGTATTCTAGAGACAAAAGCACAAGTCACAATATAAACTACACTTCTATACCTACAACTATCTTTTTAAACTTAAAAAAAAGTTTTATTAATTAACAGGTATTACATCCACAAAATAGAGAGAATGCAATAAAAAGAATAATATGTAACAAGAAAAACATCATAAAATTACAAATATAAAAGTAGAGATAAATTTTTAAATCAATCAAATAATTTAAGGTAAAGTTGATAAAATCTTCCAGCAATTAGCACAAAAACCTAATGATGAAAAATTAAAAAGTAGAGGATCCACACTATTATAAAATGCCTCAATACAAAGGACAGAGAAAAATCCCAAAAACTCCCAGAGAAAAACATAAGGAATCATAATGGTGGTGGATTTCTTGAAAGTAACACTGGAAGCTGAAAGACAATGGAGAAATGACTTCAAGATTTCAAAGAAATCAAATCTAGACTCCAACACCTGGACACACTTTCATGTCCATGTCACACTAGACCAGAGGTACAGCCAGGTGTGTGAAGTACAGTAGATATTACTTATGCCAATATTTGTTTTTCCTCTCCTTCCCAGTACCCAGAAGACTACACTTCACAGACTTCTCCAAGTTAAGGGAGGCCATGTGTTCTGATCAAGTGTCTGCGGGCAGAAGTGGCATGTGCCATTCCTGCCAAAGCATTAAAGAGACGTGTGAGTGTCACATGTTCTGAAGAGGCTTCATGTTGAGATGGTAGAGCCACAAGATCAAAGAAGTTTGGATCACTGAGAGGCCACAGGAAAGACAGCTTCCCTGGAGAGGTAAAACTATCTAAAATAATAAAAGCGTAATATGCTAATTAGACAGGATGTCCTTCCTGAAGCAGGGGTTGTGAGAGAAGCCGGGGTCCCGGGTGCCAGAGGGAAGCCAGCGCCAACAGCCAGGGGAAGGAAGGCCTACTTTTGCACAAATTTCATGCATCGGGCCTCTAGTCTAATTATAAAAGACAATCATGTGTTACTAGAATAGGCAACATCCTATTGTAATCAAGGTGAAAGTAAATCATGAATCTCAAAGGTGAGAATGAAATAATATTCATAGGAGCTATGTCAAGAACAGAAGTAAATATAGACTTAGCGGACATTAATAATTCCACATCCTAAAAATCCACAAAGATTAACATATAAAAGGGAAATTTCCTCCATCATATTAAAATACACTTTGCATAAAAGACTTGCCTGGAGTGATTATTACACTGATTAACAACACAATAGAGAGCCCTGGCCGGTTTGGCTCAGTGGATAGAGTGTCACTCAAGGGTCCTGGGTTTTGATTCCAGTCAGGGGCACGTGCCTTGGTTGCAGGCACATACCCAGTGGGAAGTGTGCAGGAGGCAGTTGATCGATGTTTCTCTCTTATCAATGTTTCTGACTTTCTATCCCTCTCCCTTCCTCCCTGTAAAAAAATCAATAAAATATACATTTTAAAAAACAATATAGAATAGGATAAAAGTTAATAATCTACTTCATGGAAATAACTATTCACCTAAGCACTCAAAAGGATCTAAAAGCTCATGCAGATAGGAAAATTCCAGGATTTATCAGGGACACAAGGATGAGTGATCTTAGCCATGGCTTCTCCTAGATTCACCCTCCAATCCAATCACTTGTGGGGTGGAGCAATGATTTCCAAAAAGTGCTGTCTCTGACCAGATCCCCACCTACTCATCCACCAGGGAAGAACTGTGTCTTCCTTGTAGGTTAGGACACACACCTACCTTCCCACTGGCCTGTCAGCACCAAGGTCCTGTTAATTACCACATCGATCTCCGTAGCTCCATCTTCCAGAGCCAATTTGATCTCTTCTAATCTTGTTTTTAAATGAGTCTGTCCAGCTGGAAAGCCAGTGGCCACTAGTAGAGAAGGGGAAAAAAGAAAAGAAAGGAAGGAACTTCATTTGGTCAATAAAGAATTTCAGACAAAATAAATCAGCATTTAAAGACCAAAGCATTAATGACACTTTAAAAACTTCATGAATATCCTGATAAGTTAAGTGTGAAGAAACAGCATGTTATTTCATATCGTACTGACATTAGGACAGACATCAGTATTATATCCTCTTGTCTAGAAGACCTAAAATCAAGTTGCTTCAGAGATGCTCCTGAGGATACTCTGAGAAAAGAGCAATTAAAAAAATATCATCATCACACTGATGCTCATAAAATAGTAGCTATATCCCTATCTTGGTATTAGGATACTAATTACATATATGCATCCTACTCAGCTGGCCCTCAATGTATTTTTTATTTACCATTCACGTTTTTAGCCATTGTAACCAAATTGTAAGGTAGGTTCCTCCCAATGCCTATCTTAAAACAACCAGCTAAGCAGGTAGGAATACAGGAAAGAGAATAAAGAAAAAGTACCTGATCAGTCCACAAAACTGGAGCAGGGACAGAGCTGGGAAGAGCAGGGCCAAGTATAAAGAAAATGAAAATACAACTACAGTTTTGAAAAAGTATTCAACATTAATTCTATTCTGATACCTATAGATAATCCCTTGTGTTACCTTGATGTTATTAAATTTCTTGGGTCTGATCTTAGAGGAAAGCACATTTTTCTGTTGTACAGAGGAAAAGCTGAATTGACTGAGAAATTAACATCAATAAAGGTATAGCTGCCAAATACTTTGGGAATCTTCACAAATGAGCTATATATAGATACTGTATGTAATGCTTCTTTTGATGTATTTTGAATAAATTAACAATCTTTATAGACACTTTTTTAAAGCATCAGGATATTCCCATAACATCTTTTTTAAAAAAATGTGTTTTTATTGATTTCAGAGCGAGAGGAAAGCAGAGGGATTAAAGAGAGAGAAACATCAGTGAGAGAGAAACACCAATCAGTTGCCTCCTGCACGCCTGCTACTCGGGATCAAGCCCTAACTGGGAATTGAACCAATGACCTCCTGGTTCACAAGTCAATGCTCAACCACTGAAACACACCGGCAGGCTCTCCAACATCTTTTAAAAGTAAAATTTAATTTTACATCCATCCATCCATCCATCCATCCATCCATCCATCCATCCATCCATATATAAGAGGCAGTTGCTTCATAGATTTCTGAAGAGCATCTACCCCCCACACACACTGTATTGAAGCTTTTAAAAAAAAGACTTTTTTTTCCCTTATGACAAGTCCTAAGTGTCTATCTTAAGTCAGTAACTCTTGAAGATGCCCTCTTTTCTATATCTTCCAGGCTTTGAGGAGTCTCTCATCATCTCCCACAGGGACAGGGAGAGTCTCCCTAAATCCAGCTCACCCCTTCTCATTTGCCCGCTACCATGCCCTAACTCAGGACATCATAAAGTGGATCGTGGTCTGCCTCTGCTTAAAATCTTTTGGTACCTGCCCCATCACCAGAACACAGCCCAAATGGCACAGCCTGGCATGGTCTCCCGTAAAGATTTCCAGCTTCAACTCCCACAGCCCCCACTCTGTCCCACCTTAGGATCCAACAATTGCAAACCACCTGCAGCTCTCGGAACATGCTTGTGTCTTCAGCCACATGTTCTTTTGTCTAAATGCCATTCCCTATGTTATCAACACTGTGAACTCCCTTACCCTTTCAGACCCAGTGCTGTTATTGTTAGTCTCTATGAAGCATTCCCTTACTCTCTAAGGGTCACCCATCTCTACAGAATAAATCAGTCCCCGCTCAGAATTACAACTACCTTCTGCATGTCTTTATGATCATATTTTACATTTATATAATATACTACACATCTGGCATTATGATTTTTTAAATTTGATTATTCCTCCAAAACAACTAAGTTGCCTTAAGGACAGAGATACAGTTTTGTATTTTGGGGAATTAATACAACTCCCTTTGGTTAAAGGAATTAGTAATTAGTTAATGTTAATTGCTAATTAGGAAGGCAGTTAATAAATACTAAAAGAATAAATACAACAGATCAAATACATAAAACTGATTAAAATCATAGTGTGCAGCTATATGTAATATCCCAAGATGTATGAGTCAGAGAACTGGAAACAGGTGGAAAGACAAACACAACACCAGTTTTACCTGATGCCACGGGGATATAACAGCCGGCAGCCTTCAGCGCTTTCACGGCATCACACACGCGGGCAGGGTAGACACAAACGGCAGCCGTAGTGATGCCTATGAAGAAAGAAACCACAGCAGCCTTCTGAATGTGAAGTTCAATATGCTTTTAATTATTATCTATACCACAATGTCAGCAGAGAGCAAAATGAGAGGGAAAAAGAATTCCCCCACAATGCAGCAAAAATTAAAAGGTTTTTATTTTCCACATTCCTTTCCAGTTCTTGACAACATGGACCATTTTCTCATCATTACAGTCATAGAATAAAACAATTGTGATACATTGTTCCTCAAAGTTACTTAACACGACTTTTTAAAAATTCCTAAAAAATGTCTTATTTCATGTAATTAACAAAATCCAGGTTTTTCCAGCATTCAGAAAGTGGATTAAGAAAAATACAAGCAAATCGTACAGGCTAGTATGGCAAAATGACATTTAATTAATACTACTCCCACTTTTATAAGAAATAATATATATATAAAAGCCCAGTGACCAGAACGACCACAATCACTGGTGGCTATGATGGGCACTTCAGCAGCCAACCAGCTTGATCCCGGCCCCCAATCAGCCCCTCCCATCCCAATCGGGGTTGGGGCCAGCCAACCAACCACCCGCAGCCCCTCCCCTCTGCTGGCCCAGCCCAATGTGACTCATCAGCGTAGCCAGCCGGATCCCACCTGTGCACAAATTCGTGCAACAGACCTCTAGTAAAATATAAATCTGGAACCTCCATTTTGAGGAATTAAGCTCTTACAAAAAATAAACATTAAATTAGACACTATAAAAGCAAACAACAACATAAAGAATACAGAGTTGTTACATTTTTTAGTCCCTCTCCCCCAAAGCTCTTACCATTACGTGTTACTAGCAGGTCCTGTTTTTATTGTCAACTCAAGATAAACATCATAAATGTTTTTAAAAAGCTGTCCAGTTTCTAGGTATACAACTTATCTACATCTCCAGTTGTACTCATTACAGACACCCTTCATGGAAAGACCTGGCTCCTGACACCAGTCCAGTGAAAAACAGGGCACGTCCTCCTAGAAACAGCATTTAGCTGTCTAGGTCTTGGTCCCCTCATTTAAAAATATTAGAGCCCGGCCAGTGTAGTTCAGAGGTTGAGCACTGACCTATGAACCAGGAAGTCACAGTTTGATTCCCAGTCAGTGCACATGACAGGATTGTGAGCTTGATCCCCAATGTAGGGAATGCAAAAGGCAACTGATCAATGATTCTCTCTCATCATTGATGTTTTATCTCTCTCTCTCTCTCTTTCTCTTTCTTTCTCTCTCTATCTCTCTCTCCCTCCTTCCCTCCCTTCCTCTCTGAAATCAATAAAATATGTATTTTTTAAAAGAAATATTAGAAATAAGGAGGCTGACTCAAAGGTCTCCTCCATTTCTAAAATATTAAAGTTTTGTACTTATAGCAACTTTTTAAAGTTGCTGTAAGTTCTTTCATGTATACTAAGAGAGTGAGTATAACTTTTCTCAAAAGATCGAACCTAATATACAAGCATGTAATATTTCCCATTTGCATTTTATTCTCAAAAGTATTTCATTTGCTCACAGAAAATACTTTATGTATGAGATGTGATTATTAAGTAATGAGACTGGCTTTTTCACATGTGGCTGGGGAATCAGAATCAGTATTTTAGAGTCACTAGACAGAAAATTTCCAAAACTGAGGAAATGAAAAGAAAAATCAAGAAGTTCTCTATCAGCAACTTGAATTCATGATGGAAAGAATAGACCTACATATAAGACTCAGATTCTCTCCCTGCTGTTTTAAAGAGAAGAATCTAATTAGTTGTCTGTGTACACAATTCTATCACTTGGATTTTATTGTCGCTGTCATTGTAGCAGCTGAATCTTGTCTTAAGTCCTCTGGATTTAGTCATCAGTATTGTAAAAAAGGGAGAAAAAACAGACAGATTATACACCATACATTACCTTTATCATGCATATGTAAAGCTTCCAAGAGATCTTCCCGGATTGGATACTTGGCTTTATAACAGAGCCTTTGAATGTTGGAATATGTGTCATCGCCTGAAAGTGTAGTAAGATCTATAAAGGTAACAGCTTTCAGGAGCCAAGCAGCCTGGTTTGAAGAAAAGTAAAAATAAGGTTAAAAAAAAATCAATCTTCAACCCAGTTAGTTAGTAAAGAATCACTAGGCAAACATGAATGCTAAAAACTGACATCTACACTATTCAAAACATATCATTCTGCTATAATATAAACATTGCTAAGAGTGACCAACAACCTGAGCATTACATAGAATAAAATAAAAGGGGGAAGAGTAGTCTTATATTTTTTTCTCCCATAAATATTCCATTTGAAATCCCTAATAGATCAAGGCTCCCCACATTTAACTTCTCCATCTCATCCACAAGGAGCCCTTTACAGCTACCCCACAGGGGAGAATGTTGGAACAAGAGCATTCTGTCTTACGTTTCACTGCCAGCCCTGGGATCTCAATTGAGATATAAAAAGACTCCATGCCCTAGCTGGTTGCTCAGTGGTTAGGGCATCAGCCCTCCAACTGAAGAGTCTCAGGTTCAATTCCTCTAGGGCACATATCTCAGTTGCAGGCTTGATCCCAGTAGGGCATGTGCAAGAAGCAACCCATCACTTTATCTCTCTCATATCAATATTTCTCTCTTTCTGTCTCTCCACCTCCCTTTCACTCTCTCTAAAATCAATGGGCCGAAAATGGTTTGGCTCAGTGGATAGAGCGTTGGTGTGCGCACTGAAAGGTCCAGGTTCAATTCCGGTCAAGGGCATGTACCTCAGTTGCGGACACACCCCCATTAGAGGGCATGCAGGAGGCAGCTTATCGATGTTTCTGACTCTCTGTCCCTCTCCCTTCCTCTCTGTAAAAAAATCAATGAAATATATTTAAAAAAATAAATAAATAAAAATAAAAATCAATGGAAAAAATAGCCTCAGATGAGGATTAACAACAATAAAAAAGGAATCTCTAACTTTTTTTTCAATTTAATCCAATTCCATTTTTAAATAATATTCATGTTTCACAACTCATTCTAACTAGATTCCTTTTAACTTTTCAATCAGCATATTTTCAAAGATGAACAAAATATGAGATGTCACCCCAAAGGATTCGATCACACTACTTTGCCTCCCTTGTAAAATAGACTCTCGATTCCTGTTAGTCCTGCGAGGCCTAGCACATCTTTGGTTGCTATCCACAGGAGAAAATGCTAACCACAAGTACTCCACGCAACATCATTTTTCTGAGTTCTGAAACATGGTTTATGAAAATGAATATGAAGGAAAACACGATGGTCAAAGGAGGTCACCTCAGGGTCTCAACAGTGGGCGCGCCAGGTTTGAATGTTACGGTTTGAAAATTAAAAAAGACGACATCCAAAGAAAGTATGTCTAAGAAATTGAATAAATGTACCGAGAAAAGATGCCATTGAATGCACTCATGAATAAAGATGCCTCAAAAATCATTTGCGGCTTTGCCACTCAAGAGTGATAACAATTTTAATTTGTTTGGATAAATGTGTTATCTTTCTCCAACCCATCATCATCATATATGAATTATTAAAATAAGTCATGGACAGCTACAATCTTTTAAGGTTAGATGCATCTTGAGCGAAATTCAATACTGCGGCCTTGAGGGAAGAGCTGGCCCTGGAAAATACAAGCACAGAAGAAGCCTTACTTGCCACTCCTTCTTCAGGGTCCTGCGAGTCTGGATTTGTTGAGCGCGTCTCAGCACCGCTGGTTGATTCACTTGTATTTTGGAGATCAAGCTGAGGTCTAAAGGGGAATGGAGAATACTTTTTAAAACTTAAAAAGTTTTATTAAATACAGTCACCCCCCCTTTTTTTTTTAACACGGTCCTTGAAAGGATCTATTTATCATCTGGCACCAAAGCTCTTTTAGAGCTTATGTTTCTTTTTCGCACAACTACAAATAAATAACCTTGTTGAAAGAAACCCAGTCATGATAAGGCATGCTTCGTGGAAAGTTAAGTACATTTGGAACCAGAAGAGCCTGTATTGATTCATCACACAGACGTGCCTAACAATGGGGGGAAATACTGTGCTGCTCGGGCCACGTGCCTCCCTTCTGACAGCGAAGACTTATGTGTGAGTGCCCAGGCCAGGAGAGCAAATGATTAAAACATACTTAAGTGAATTGATGTTGGGCCTTAAAGGAATCCTCAATCACTACCCCCTTCCTGACAAGATTAATATCTACTACATGCTGACATGATACAACCCGTTCTTTCCTCAAAGGGGGATTTTTCAGAACGTATTAGAAATTACAACATTGACATAGCAGAGGTTGGGAAAAGGCGAAGAAACAAGCTGCTCAAAATTCCAGGAGAAACATCTCTGTCGCTTCGGTTTTGAAATGCTCTTTCCGACTCCATCCCACCCGCCATTCTCTGCTAGTTGGTGGAAGTTTCTACTTTAAGACCCAGCCTAAGTGGTTTTCTTTGTGAACACACTTGCCAGCTCCCCAGACAGAGCCAACATTCGGATTTCTCTCTATTGGGGAGAACTTGTATTAGTTCATATTGGAGTTGCGGTAAAATTGTCTCTTGTATTTCCTGTGTTGGGAGTCATGACCTTATTCATCTCTGAGTGTCCAAACCAAACACAGTGTTGGGTATGCATGTAGTGCAACTGCACCCACCAACACTATGAACACAGGTGGCTGCACCCATTTACCTTCTATAACCAACCTCGTTCTATATCCCTCTAGCAACCTCGTGTTTTTAAAGAAGCTTCTCAGAAGAGCCTTAAAGGATGAGTGTAGAAAAGGTTATTCGTTAGGAAATGTGTCACAATTCAATGATTATTTATAAAGTGATGGAGGGAAACTGCTGATTGCATACTAGACTATGTAACAACACAAACAATAAATTATTTGCATCTACTACAAAAATAAAACGACAAAGATAGTTTCTACAAACGACTCTCTCCCTACTCTCTCTCTCTTTCTCTCATTTCCATCTGATGGTGTAGAAATTGCAAGTTAGCACTTGAATGATTAGTAATGATATTCTTATTTTAAATATCACTGAAGAAGGAACATAGTCTGGGTGCTTTTTTTTTCCTAATTAAGTTATTGTGTTAGCCGAAATCCTTTAACAAACAGATTTTTAACATTTCAATCCATCTGTTCCTCAAAGATATTGTATGTTTTCCTGCTTGTCTGCTGAACCAACTTCACAGAGAACTGGAATCTAAGGTCAGGCACATGAAATCTGCCTCTTCCTCCCACCTCAAAACAAATTTGGTTCTCGATAGACCCAAGGGAATAAAATCAGATAAACACACTTGACTCATCCCAATTTTTCTGAGACCTACAAGAACTTCTCTCTAACCAAAGGTAGGGGACTCTGTTAGTTTTTTTTCAACTGCTACTAATAGTGATCAAGTTCATGGAAAAGAATGTTTCACGCAGATAGTAAAAACAAGTGAAGCAAGCAGCTGGGTGACATACAATATTCACCACCAGGCGGCCATGGACAGTAGTCAAAGGAGGGAAGCCTATGGTGGGGGGGGCACACTTTGAGGGGCAGTCCTTTATTTCATGTGACACTTCCTAGAAGCACCTCCTCACTTCTCTACTCCCCACCCAGTCCGGCCACAGCTGCCAGAGAGAGGTAGCAGGCAATCCCAATCTGCATAATCTGTCTTACCCCTCCCCCTCACGCCGCCCTGTCTTTTCCCTCTCTACCAACTGAACTCTGTGGCACAGCCTTTCCAAAGCACTGGGAGTTCACGGACACATTCCATCATGTTCTGTCTCTGGACCTGTGCAGGCTGCCAGTCCCTTTTGCCTAGAATGCCTGTCCTTATCTCGTCTGGACAGTGAGCCCTTACTCAATCTCTAAGACTCACTTCAAGGATCTGAATAGACATTTTTCCAAAGAAGACATACAGATGGCCAACGGGCACATGAAAAGATGCTACACATCACTAATCATGAGGGAAATGCAAATCAAAACCACCATGAGCTATCCCCTCACACATTTAAAAACATGACAAATAAGTGTTAGTGAAGAAAAGAGAACCCTTGTGCACTGTTGGTGGGAATGTAAATTGGTGCAGCCACTATGAAAAACAGTATGAAGGCTACTCAGAAAAATGAAAAACAGAACTACCAAGTGATCCAGCAATTCCACCTGGATTTTTCTCTAAAGGAAACAAAATCACTAAATCAAAAAGACATTGGCACCCCCATTTTCACTGCCGCATTATTTTACAGTAGCCAAGATATGGAAACAACCTAATTGTCCACTGACAAATGAGTGGATAAAGAATGAAATGGAAAATTATGATGTTATTTAGTCATGGAAAAGGAAATTTTGACATTAGTAACACTACAGATGGACCTTGAGGGCATTACCCTAAGGGAAATAATTCATTCCAAGAAAGACTAATATTATATGATCTCAATTAGATGTGGAAGCTAAAAAAAAAACAAAATTAAAAAAAAACTGAACTCGCCTAAGCTGGTTTGGCTCAGTGAATAGAGCATCGGCCTGTGGACTGAAAGGTCCCAGGTTCAAGAGCAGCTGATATATGTTTCTCTCTCATCAATGTTTCTAATTCTCTATCCCTCTCCCTTCCTCTCTGTAAAAAAATTAATAAAAAATTTTTAAATATAAAAATATATTAAAAAAAAAAAAAAGAAAGCTGAACTCAGCCCTAGCCAGTTTAGATTGAAAGGTTCTGGTTTCAATTCTGCTTAAGGGCATGTACCAAGGTTGCAGGCTCCTCCCCAGCCCAGGTCCTGGTCAGGGCATTTGCAGGAAGCAACCAATCAATGTTTTCCTCTCATATCAATATTTCTGTCTGTCTTCCCCTCTCCCTTCCACTTTCTCTAAAAACCAATGGACAAATATCCTCCAGTAAGGATTTTTTTTAAAAAAGGCTGAACTTAGAGATACATAGAACAGATTGGTGGTTGCCAGAGGCAGGGGGTGGAGGGTTAGGTGTGAAATGGGTGAAGGTAGGGACAGAAGGCACAAACTATTATAGTGGTTACAAAATCAATGTCATAAGGATGTACAGTGCAGTATGGTGACTGCAGTTAATAATGTTATATTATTGCATATTTAAAATCATTAAAAAGTTCTCATCATGCAAAAAAATTATAACTGTATAATGAAGATGAACTAACTTTATTGTAGCATTTCATAACAATACATTTATCAACCCATTATGCTGTATACATAAAACTATGACAGTGTTTTATGTCGATTGTATCTCAATAAAAAATTCTCAGTACAAGTGTCACCTTCTCCATGAACCCTCTGTGCACCACAGAGGTTGAGATATTTTGGCTTCTTTTGTCTTCCATGGGCTCCTGTACAGTCTGCATTCAGTACCTTCCCCTTAATACCTGGGTAGTATTCAATAAATTAGCTAAATGGCTCCCAAAGTCCAGAAATTATCTCTTCTAGAAGTCTTTGCCAGTTGCTTTTGATTTTGAATGTTTCTTTTTATTTTCCCCAGCTTTAATGAGGTATAATGACCAATAAAAATTATATATATTTAAGGTATACTACTTGTTGTTTGTTTTTGTGTGTGGTTTTTTTTTTAAATTTATTATTGATTTTAGAGAGAGGAAGGAAGAGAGAGAGAACTATCAATTGGCTGCCTCTAGTGTGCTGGACTGGGGGACCAGGGTATGTGCCCTGACTGGTCATCAAATCCACCACCGTCTAATGCAGTGGTTCTCAACCTGTGGGTCTCGACCCCTTTGGGGGTCGAATGACCCTTTCACAGGGGTCGCCTAAGACCAGTGGAAAACACCTATTTCCCATGGTCTTAGGAACCAACACACCACTCCTGGGTGTAGCAAAGTGTAGCAATGTAGTTTACTGTTGTCATATGAAGACTGTTACCCATGCTACAGCACGATTCAAGACAAAATTTCATTTATTTGTAATTAGAAATAAATATTTCACAATATATAATTACATATTGTTTTTGTGATTAATCACTATGTTTTAATTATGTTCAATTTGTAACAATGAAAATACATCCTGCATATCAGATATTTACATTACAGTTCATAACAGTAGCAAAATTACAGTTACGAAGTAGGAACGGAAATAATTTTATGGTTGGGGGTCACCACCACATGAGGAGTAGTATTAAAGGGTCGCAGCATTAGGAAGGTTGAGAACCACTATTCTAATGTATAGGACAACACTGCAACCAACTGAACCATACCAGCAAAGGCTACAACTTCATGTGTTGATATACATTTTATATATATCGTCAATTAATCACCACAATCAAGGTAATTAATATCCATCATCTCACACATCTACCTTTTTTGGGTGTGTGTACTCCGAAGATGTAACAGCACATTTCCATTATACAATACAGCGTGGTTAATTCTAATCACATTACTGTGATTAGAATTACTATATAATAGATCTCCAGGACTTAGCATCTGAGATAATGAAACTCGACTCTGATTACTTCTGATTAGAGAGGGCTTTTGGATCTCCACAAGAAAAGTAGGGACTGAGCATGAATCGGATCCCTGAAGACATTCACCTTAAAAACTAATTTTTAGTACAATTCCCCACCAAAGGTTAGAACCCATGAGGCCTGCTCTCACACTTTTCAGATACCACTTGCCAGAGGTCCCTGCAAACCATCTCTTGGAGAATATAATAGGATTACCTCGCTCTCAGTATCAGCCTCCACTGCTAAAAATATCACTAGTGGTCATAAAATTACCCAGCCCCGTGTTTAATCTAGCCACAGAATTCGCCTCTGTGACCTCCCATGGTAATGAATTATAAGTGACTATCTCATTTTATTAGCACTTAATTTGCTACTCTTTAATTTCATCAAATAACCCTTGTTCTCATATTATGGGGTCTGGGGAAAAGAAAGAGCTGATTGGCCTTTGTTATGTCCTTCATAATTTTTAATATTTTACTCGAGTACCCTTTAGTGTCTCCTTTCCAGGAGAAATGATTCTATTGCACACAATCTCATCAGGACCATAGAATCCACTCTTATGGGGCCAGGAGGAGTTTCAAGTACATGTGTCTTTGGGGAGAACAGATATGAAATCATAATTGGAAGGCGGTAATACTCTTTTCTTAACACTCTACAGTGAAGAAAATCCCACGGTTTCTTTTAGTATGTCATTTGGTGCCTTTCGGGCTCTCTGTCATTTATAAATTTGTTCTTCAAGACTCTTCTCACAATTCTTTATTATTATTATTTTTCCTGTTCCAGTCTCAGTGGAGAGAGATCATTTTCCCCAAAAATCTACTTTGTAGCCTTTCCATCACTCCCATTTGTGTTTCTATGGCTATTTGTGAACTTCTTCACAATATAAAACATGTAACACCAAATAACTGTATAAAAGAAGGTTCATTTTGTATTTTGATTTTACCTTTGTTCCTAATGGAGAAAAAAAGAAATTGTGATACTCTATTAGAGACTTTTTCCCAAAAAAACTTTGGAAGAGTAAGAAAGATTAAATGTCCCATGTTTTCTCTTCTCATTCTTCCTGGGTTTTTATATGGAACTAGAGGCCCGGTGCACGAAATTGTGCACTGGGGGAAGGGGGTCCCTCAGCCCGGCCTGAACCCTCTTGCAGTCTGGGTCCCCTCGCTCCTTATCACCCACCTGCTCACTGCTCATCACTCAACACGCTGCGCCTTAGTGCTGCCACGAAGGTGGGAGAGGCTCCCCGCCACTGCCGCTGCGCTCGTCAGCCATGGCAGCTGTGAGTCCAGCTTCTGGCTGAGTGGCGCTCCCCCTGTGGGAGCGCACTGACCACCAGGGACAGCTCCTGTGTTGAGCGTCTGCCCCCTGGTGGTCAGTGTGCATCACAGCAACTGGTCATTCTGGTCATTCCACTGTAATGGTCACTTAGGCTTTTATTACAGGCAGTCCTCGAGTTATGTCAAACTCGGCTTAACATCAGACTCGACTTAATGTTTTGTGGTTATGTCGCCATCTCCCATTTACAGTATTTTTTTAAAAAAGTTCCCTCATTTCACCGAAACCAGTTTGGCTCAATGGATAGAGCATCGGCCTGCAGACTAAAAGGTCCCAGGTTTGATTCCGGTCAAGGGCAGTACCTTGGTTGCGGGCACACCTGCAGTAGGGGCATGCAAGAGGCAGCTGATCAATGTCTCTCTCTCATCGATGTTTCTAACTCTCTATCCCTCTCCCTTCCTCTCTGTGAAAAATCAGTAAAATATATTTTAAAAAAAAGTTCTGTCATTTCAACGTATGTACATATGTGCATGTTTTTTATTATTTATTTACCACAAGTAAAGGTCAGGAATTACCCTCTTTCGTTTAAATTTTTTTTTTACTGTTTCACTTCATTACTGCTGTGTATGTGCTCCATGTGAATGACATAGGTGCTTATGTAGGTGGGTTCCAACTTATGATGAAAATCGCATTATGTCGCACCGTAGGAACAGATCTCCAACGTAACACGAGGACTGCCTGTACCACGCGAATTTGCTCCCTAGTGCTGTCTCCAGTCATTTTCTGATGTGCACTTGTATAATTTTCATCCCAGACTCTATTAGTGAGAACCTCTTGCTAACTGACCATTATTTCTGTGTTGTTCATTTCCAATTCTAGTTTGCAACTTCCCAGGGGTGAGCCACACCCTCCCATACAAACACAGCTGCTCAATACTTCTGTTGCATCACAGTAAATTTATTTTTTACTTCAGACACTGACACCAGTGAAGTATCAACTTGATCGCATCTAGTCTTTCTACCTTAGCCATGGAAAAGGTGAGCTTAGCTACAAAAAATAAAAGCTCTGAATATCAGGACATGCCTGATCCAGCCAGGCTCAGAAGACATTCAATTTAAACAAATGAGCAGACTCAGCCTCACCCAGTTCTTAAGCCAGAAAGATACAAGCAGAGACTGTGGCTGGGAGCCTGATCCTTACCAGCAGATGGAGTCGAGAATTAGCCTTCCTCCCAAAGCCCAGTACCCAATAAACCCTGGGTGAGCCCATTTTAGGACATCTAGGCCCCCACTGGACATTAGTCAACTCTTCCACAGTCCTCAGAATCCAGAGTGATGCTCCACAAACCAAGACACCAGCCACCCGACAACATAGACTGCCAGAGCACTCAGAGCCTTGCTACTCTGTCACCTCCCCAGAGCCACTCTGCCCCAATCGCTAATTCCCATCCCGTACACATCACCAACCAGATCTTTCTTTAGGATACCAATCCAAGCCCAGGTCATCCATGAGTTCATTACACCCTCTGAAATACTTCAACCTAAATTGCTGGCACCAAGTTAAAAACCAACTTGATCCCTCTGAAGCAATCTTCTTATCTATTCTCTGCTTACACTCCTCTTCCATCTGGCTGTCATTTCTGGAATGTTTTGAATCCACGGCTACATAGGTTACACTCTTTCAGAATGCTGATAGGTTGATCAATGTCTAATGGTGGCATGGATGCCCTAAGGGTTCTCGCAGGTCTGACTCTGACTTCCATGTATTCATCCATTCAATGCCAGGCACCGCTATAGGCTCTGCAGAAAGAAAAAAACAAAATCCTCCTCTACAGAGCTTTTTGTAATGAGAGGAACCCAATAAACATATAACTGTATGTGGTTGAAATGAAAAGTTATGTAGGATTAAGAATTGGAGGATGCAGGGATGGGCACAGTCAGAGAAAGTCTCTGATAAGAAAACATTTGAGCAGAACCCCAGTTGAAATAGGAAGTGAGCAATGAGGCCTCTGTCCAGGGAATCAGTGACCAGGCAGATGAACAAATGCAAAGAAAGGCCTAAGGCAAGAGTGAACATGGCTATCTAAGGCAGTGGTTCTCAACCTTCCTAAGGCCTAGACCCTTGCATACAGTTCCTCATGTGGTGGTGACCCCCAACCATGAAATTTTGCTACTGTTATGCATCGTGATATAAATATCTGCATTTTCCGATGGTCTTAGGCGACCCCTGTGAAAGGGTCGTTCGACCCTCAAAGGGGTCTTGACCCACAGGTTGAGAACCGCTGATCTAAGGCAAGGCCGAGACACAGGTATAATGGAGGAAAGTCAGCAAGAGGAGCAGGAGGTGGTAGAGAGAAGGTCAGAGAGGAAGGCAAGGGCCAAGCCGAAGAGTAAAATGTTTTACAAACTGAGAGTCATGACCCATAGGTGTGTCATGATATCAACCCGGTCAGCTGCAACCAGCATTTAAAAACAAGAAAAAGAAATAGAATGAAATAGAAAACATCAGGGTACACTCTATGTAATATTGAGGGGGGGGGGAGTTATGTTTTAATCACATGTATGAAGGCATGCACTTTGTGGCAATATAAACCACAAAGCCTGTTAGAAAGCCCCTTAAGTAGGAGTCTTTCAAGCTGGAAAGGACTTTAGGTGTGAAATGGGAAGTCTTTCGAGAATTCTGAGCACAGGGCTAAAAGGATTTGATTTACATTTTAAAAGCAAGCCTCAGGCTGCTGGGGGGAAGCCAATTAAAAGGCTCACACAAGAGCAGGTGTGGCTCACACCAGAACACTCCAGTGGTGCGGTGAGTGGTGGAAACCTCATCAGTTCACTGACAAAGCATTTCTCTTCTGCCTTCAAACAAATAAGAGCAACCCCTCTCTGGTGCCATTATTCCCCTCAGGAGAGTGAGCAGTCCAAGAAAGGCTGACATTCCAGAAGCAGCTCCAAGCTTCACAAAGCACACAGTTCAAGGCCATTTCCTCTGCTCTCCACCCATAAATATCCTCCGATAAATAAGAAAGTCTCAGATTAGCATAAACTGTCAGGGCTGGTCTCTGGGCCTCCTCTCTGACCTTCTCACACTTTAATGACTGGAATGAAATCTAACCATTCCTCCCAGGACTGTCCATCTGCTGAGCTTTAAAATATATTTTTATTGATTTCAGAGAAGAAGGGAGAGAAGAATAGAAACATCAATGATGACAGAGTCTTTGATCAGCTGCCTCTTGCACGACCCACACTGGGGACCAAGCCAACAACCAGGTCATGTTCCCTGACCAGGAATCGAACCTTCTGGTTCATAGGTAGAAGCTCAACCACCCAGCCATATTGGCTGGGCCCTCTGCTGAGCTTTTAGTCTTCACTGGGTGACCACATCATCTAGTTGGGCATTTGTCTTGTATATTTCATTTTAAACAAACTTAAACCCGTTCTGGTTTGGTAGACCCCAGCTTCTACCAGGGTCTCCAATAATAGTGTTAAAGGGTGTGCAGTGAGCAGAGCTCTTACCTGAATATGTTGTTCACTCTAAGAAACCAAAACTTGACTTTTTCCCACTTTCCTAAACATAACAGAAACACCACTCCAAATACTCAGGGCATTCACTGCGGGCTCAGGGCATCGGGAGTGTTTAAGCTAGCAACAGCTGAGTCCTTTCAGTCTTAAGTGATGATAGGAGAAGTAAGTAACTCTGTTCTTTCTCTGTAGCCATTTGCTATAGCAGCCAGCTGTGCCCTGGCCTGAGCCCCAAACAGCAAGAGATACAGCCACACTATGACACGCGTCAGTAGGGTCATGAGCTGTGTTTGAATGTGTAGGTTAGATGAACATGGAATATGTCGGGGAATCTCTAGATTCCCTGAGGAGAGCAGACTGAAAGCAATGCTTTGGTCATTTTTATATTCAATAAATCTAAAATTATTTATTTGGGGTTAGGTTTCTTTATCTTGAAAAAAAAAATCCATCAGCAGCAGTGAACTCAAAAAAAGGACTACATTTAATGAAAAATTAGATTCTGAATTTCCATTTCTCAGGAAAGTTGATGATCTGTAATCTGCACAAAATGCTCTTCAACATTTATCATGTGTCAACATTGCTCTACAGAGATATCATGGGCTCCAAGAAGACCCAAACTTGCTTAAAAAGCATATGTAGATACTCCAAAAATTAGCTGTTATGTTAAGAATCCTGTGCCTAAAGATGACAATTTAATACAGCCTCAAAAGACAGTCACATAAAACTCAGAAGCATGGCTTCCCGTTCGGATAAAATGTGTGCTCTAAATATTGCTTGTTTTACATCCCAATTTCCTGATGTGTATAAGAAAAAATAAAGCAGCTATTCATTTTTTGTTTCCAGAAGCAGAATTTCACAAACAAGTAGAAAATAAGTTTTATATCAGAATCAAACCAAGATTCATCACATAGCAACTATGTGACAAGAAAACTTAAGGAAGGGACGGCTGGGACAAGGAAGGAGGATTCATAAATAGCAATGACATTGGAGGAAGTGCTGGCATCAAAGGGGAAGGGAGCAAAAAGTGGGTGATTTAACAACACAAAGAATCAACTTAAAGCAACTACTGTACATTATTTCCCTACCCTTAGTGAAATAGTAATTGATTTCAGGCAAGCATTATCAATGGATGCAAAAGACGTTGAGTGGTAAGTTCATGGGTCAACTGGATATGCACATGGTATAGAAGTACTGCCTCATACATTACTTGCAGGTCAAAGGGTTGAACGGGAACTGTACAATCGGTAGATGCAGCTGCAATCTTCTTAGACATATGACCAAACTTAACATCAAGCAGACACTCACTGTATGCCTCATGACATGAAGCAGTTTGAACCCCATAGCATCACTACTGAAGCGATTCTATTTCAGACCTGTTTAATCTAAGTCTAATCAAGTTTTAGAAATGGGATGGTTAATTTTGATTTTATGTGCCAAATGGACTAGCTTACAGAGTGCCCAGGTATTTTAAAAAAAAAAAAACATTATAGCCGAAACTGGTTTGGCTCAGTGGATAAAGCGTCAGCCTGCGGACTGAGGGGTCCCGGGTTCGATTCCGGTCAAGGCCATGTATCCTGGTTGTGGGCACATCCCCAGTGGGGGATGTGCAGGAGGCGGCTGATCGATGTCTCTCTCATGGATGTTCCTAACTCTTTATCTCTCTCTCTTCCTCTCTGCAAAAAATCAATAAAATATATTGAAAAATAAATAAATAAGACATTATTTCTGGGTATATCTTGTGAGGGTGTTTTGGAAGGGATCACCCCTGAACCCCGTAGACTGATTAAAGCAGACTGTCCTCTGCAATGTGGGTGGGCCTCATCCAATCCCTTGAAGGCCAGAATAGAACAAAAGACTGAGTCAGAAGGAACTCTCTAGTGTCTGCCTCACCCAGCAGGGACACTGGTCTAGCCCTGACTTCAGACTTTCACTCAAAAGGGGACTTACACCATTGACTCTTCTGGTTCTCAGGCCTTCAGGCTTAGACTGGGACTCACACCATCTGCTCTCCTGGGTCTCCAGCCAGCCAACTGCAGGTCTTGAGCTTCTCAGCCTCCAGAATCACATGAGCTAGTTTTTATACTAAATCTCTTTATTTATATCCACATCTATTTACCTACTAATGATTCTAGAAAAACCAGACTAAGGCAAAATACAACTTCCAAATTAGAGGAAATACAGAAGACAGAGAAGTAAGTTAAATGACATCATGAGGAAAAAAACAGATAAATCCCCAAGTTGGGGCAATCTATAGGTCAGATGACCCAACAACACCAAACTCAGTAAAAAAAAAGCGATTCTATTTCAGGATAACGGAAACAAATGC
>PVJN01039144.1:0-19981 GCA_004026805.1 Lasiurus borealis
ACTGATAGGGCCTTTCTCTGGTGTGAACGATTTGGTGGATATGAAAGTGTAGTCTTAGCATAAGAGATTTTCCACATTCGCTGCACTGTTGAGGTCTTTCATTTACGTGGACTCTCTGAGGATGAAGACAGATGTAAAAGTTTCCACATTGACTACATTCACAAGACTGCTTTCTGCTATGAGCTATCTGATGTTGAGTGAGGTAAGATGGCTAGCTGAAGGATTTCCAACATTCATGGCACCAAGAATGCCTTTTTACTGAGTGTACTCTGGTGTAGATCCAGCATGGATCTACTAGTAAAGGACCTTCTACATTTATTGCACTGATAGGGCCTTTCTCCTGTGTGAAAGGTTTGGAGTATATGAAGGTATAGTCTTAGCTTAAGAGATTTCCCACATTCTTTGCACTGAAGAAGTCTTTCATTTCTGTGTCCTCTCTGATGATGATTAAGGATGAAAACAAGATGTAATAGAGTGTCCATATTGACTACATTGTCCCTTTCTCTCTGTCTGTTCGCTAACCTGTTTGTCTTTCTGGTGTGAGCCCTCCTCACATGTGAGGTGTCATAGGTCATTGTTTGAATTGACACTTCCCTGATGATTAGTGAGGAAGAGCAATTTTTCATCAAGACCATCTGTTAGCCACTTCATGAGTTCCTGTCCCCTTCTTTAATCAGATTGTTCTTTTGTTTGATGTATAAATACCTGATAATTTTGAAAAATACATATATTTTAAATTTTAATAAATCTTTATTGTTCAGTTGATTACAATTGTTCCTCTTTTCCCCTCTTATATCCCATCCACCTGGTTACCACACACCCTCTGCCCTTACCTCCCCCCATTGTCCTCATTCATAGGTGTATGATTTTTCTCCAGTCTCTCCCTGCACACCCCCAACACCTCTTTTCCCCTGAGAATTATCAGTCTACTCCCTTCCTTTGCCCGATTCACCAGTTTATTCTGTTTATCAGATTTTTAATTCACTTGATTTTTAGATTCACTTGTTGATAGATATGTATTTGTTGTCCATAATTTTTACCTTAACTGTGTATTTCATCCTTATTTATTTGAAAAAATATATTTTATTGATTTTTCACAGAGAGGAAGGGAGAGGGACCGAAAGTCAGAAACATCGATGAGAGAGAGACATGGATCAGCAGCCTCCTGCACATTCCACACTGGAGATGTGCCCACAAGCAAGGTACATGCCCCCGACCGGAATCAACCTGGGACCCTTCAGTACACAGGCCAACGCTCTAACCACTGAGCCAAACCACATCGGCTTCATCCTTTTCTTAAAGAATACCTTTCAACATTTCATATAACACTGGTTTGGTGTTGATGAACTCCTTTGGTTTTTGTTTATCTGTGAAGCTCTTTATCTGACCTTCAATTCTGAATGACAACATTTCTGGGTAGAGTCATCTTGGTTGTAGATTTTTGCTATTCATCAGGTTGAATATTTCTTGCTACTCCCATCTGGCCTGCATAGTTTCTGTTGAAAAATCAGCTGACAGTAGAATGGGTGCTCCCCTGTAGGTAATTAACTGTTTTTCTCTTGCTTTTATTCTCTGTCTTTTGCTCTTGATATTTTAATTATGATGTGTCTTGGTGTAGTACTGTTTGGATTCCTTTTGTATGGGATTCTGTGCACTTCCTGGACTTCTAAGTCTATTTCTTTCACCAGGTGGGGAAGTTTTCTGTCATTATTTCTTTTCTTTTTTTAAAAAAAAAAAAATATGTATTTTCATTTTTTATAGAGAGAAAGGGAGAAGGATAGAGTTAGAAACATCAATTAGAGTCACGATTAGCCGCCTCCTGCAAGCCCCCTAAATGGGGATGTGCCCTCAACCAAGATACATGTGCCTGACCAGAATCAAACCTGGGATCTTTCAGTCCCCAGGCAGACGCTCTTTCCACTGAGCCAAACGGGATTCAGCCATTATTTCTTCAAATTGGTTTTCAGTACCTTGTTCTCTCTCTTTTGGTCCCCAGAGAGATGGGGAGAGACTTACCCAGAGAGGACGCCAGAATCATGTTCTCCAGCATCAAGTGGCGGGGCAGGTGTCTCTGTGCCTCATTCAGGAGGCCCCAATCCTCCCGGGAGAAGTGCACGGCCACGTCAGCAAAGATCACAGTCCTGGAGAGATGGGGACAGAGGACACCCCACACATGGTCCTTCTGGGACTCCCAAGGCTCTCACACGCCTGCCCTTGGCTCCTTCTCCTCCTGCAGGGCAGCCTCCCTCCCAGAAGACACAAGGCCCTGTGGACCCTGATGTCTGCTCCCCCATTGGGGTTACATAGTGACTGTGTTTATTTTTAAAATATATTTTATTGATTTCAGCGTAGAAGCAAGAGGGAGTCATATAGAAACATCCATGAACAGAGAGAACCATTGCTTTACTGCCTCCTCCCTGCACTACTGGGGTTCAGCATGCAACCTGGGTACCTGCCCTGACCAGGATTGACCCTTAACCTCCAGGTTCACAAGTCACAGCCCAACCTCTGAGCCTCCCTGATCATAGTGACTCTGTCCACCCTCAGCAAGGGCAGTGGGGATGAAGAAGCCATCTGAGCTGAGGGCCAGGCATGGGACCCCTCCCGCCTGCACAGCACCTCCCTGCCCAGCAGCCAGAGGGCGCCCTGCTTCACCGGGTCCCCACACCAGGGCCAGGGCCCCATCAGCTCACACCATGTCCTGCAGACATCCTGTTTTGCACCTGCTGCCTCCCTTTCATGTCTGTCCCACTCCCAACCCTGCTGCCTCCCTGCCCCTTGGCCAGCAGACTAAAAGGTCATGGGTTCAATTCTGGTCAAGGGCACTTACCTCAGTTGCAAGATAGATACTGGCCCTGGTCAGGGCATATGGGGTAGGCAATAAATAGATGTGTCATTCACATCGATGCTTCTTTCCCATAACTCTCCCAACTCCCCTCTCTAAAAAAAAAAAAAAAAAAAAAAAAACAGTGGAAAAATACCCTTGAGTGAGGATAAACAACAACAAAAGCCCGGCTGGCATGACTCAGTGATTGAGCATAAACCTATGTACCAGAAGGTCACGGTTTGATTTCATGACCCAGGGCCCATCTGGGCTGTGGGCTCAATTCCCAGTGTGGAGGGTTCAGGAGGGAGCCAACCAATGATTCTCTCTCATCATTGATGTCTCTCTCTCTGTCTTTCTTCCTCTATGAAATCAATATACATGTTTTTTTAAAAACTCAAATACAGCCCTACCTGGTTTGGCTCAGTGGATAGAGCGTTGGCCTGGGGACTGAAGGATCCCCAGTTTGACTCTGGTCAAGGGCCTGTACCTTGGTTGTGGATACTTCTCCAGTAGAGGATATGCAGGAGGCAGCTAATTGATGTTTCTTTCTCATTGATGTTTCGACCTATCACTCTTCCTTCCTGTTTCTTAAAAAAAAAAAAAAAAAAATCAATAGGCGAAACCGTCTTGGCTCAGTGGAGAGAGCATTGGCCTGCGGACTAAAAGATCCCAGGTTCCATTCTGGTCAGAGGCATGTATTCTGGTTATGGGCACATCCCCTGTGGGGGGCGGGTGGGAGGGGGCTGATGGATGTCTCTTTCTCATCAGTTTCTGGCTCTCTATCACTCTCCCTTCCTCTCTGTAAAAAAAATCAATAAAATGTATTTTTAAAAAATCAATAAAAATATATTTAAAAAATAAAAAAAACCCAAAATACTCTCAGATCTATTTATGTAAATGGTTGTATCATCTCATAGTCATTCATACCTAAAAGGAGTCCACCCATAGCTGGAATATTATGTTGCTAATCCTTTTTAAAAAAATATATTTCATTGATTTTTTACAGAGAGAGAGGGAGAGTTAGAAACATAGATCAGCTGCCCCCTGCACACCTCTTACTGAGAATGTGTGCACAACCAACATACATGCCCTTGACTGGAATCAAACATGGGACCCTTCAATCCAAAGGTTGACACTCTATCCACTGAGCCAAACTGGCTAGGGCAGAAATTCTACTTTTAAAAACAATAAAAAAAAACTCCTCACGATTAAAAACTAACACACACCTGGATGGCCCTGATTGGTGTTTCTCATTGGGTCAGGCGTGGTCCTGTGCAAGAAAGAGCTCTGGTTCAATTCCGGTCAGGGTATGTGCCCAGGTTGCAGGCTCAATGCCCTCTTGGGGTGCCTGTAGGAGGCAGATGAAGAATGTTTCTCTACTCTCTCCCTGCCTCCGACTCTAGAAGCAGCAAAATTTTGTTGTTTTTCTTAAACAGACATTTTTTTTAAAAAATCTGGCTCTAGGAAATTTGGTTCAATGGATAGAGTGCTGGTCTGCAGACAGAAGGATCCCTGGTTCGATTTCCGATTAGGGCACATGGCTAGGTTGTGGGCTAGATCACCAGTAGGGAGCATGCAGGAGGCAACCTTTCAATGATTCTCCCTCATATTGTTGTTTCTATCTTCCTCACCCTCTCTCTCCCTTCCTCTCTGAAATCAATAAAAATACATTTTTTTCTTTGAAAAAAAAAGTTCACTCTTCACACTTGTGGATTCAAATTGTGTTTATAAAACATCCCACATAGTAAATAGAACAACCAATATAAAGAGAACTTTCAGAGGAGGTACTTATATTGCAGAAACCAAAGACATGTGCAGGAAAACAGATCAGGTTGGTGACATGGAAATTGAAAAAATTCATGGGAGAACCTGGCCCTCTGGCCAGACTCATGTCATAGTCTCTTGAGCCCAATGTGAACTCCAAACAGTTGAGGTTACTCCTAATTTCCTCCAATAAAAGGGAAAACAGAAGTCAGTTTTCTTGAGCAAACAAGGATGGTAATTTGACACAAACGGGTGGAAACCAGTTATGCAGGACAGTGATATAGCTTTGAAAACAGAAAATGGCAGGTTAGAAACCACACCTTATATATACACACGTCTCACATGACTACAACTTACAGGTAAAGGTTTTTTCCCAATTCTCATAACTAGACACAGGAGGTTGAATACAAACAGATGGCTTCTCCAGATTCTTCCAGAATCATTCAGGTAGAAAATTTCGCATTCTCTTGCATATTTGAATTATGCCTCTAGTTGCAAGCTCTACCATCTGCACAACAAGAGAAATTCTTTCGGAAAAGGATATCCCACATTGCATGCCATCCTAAGACCGTTTCTGAGTGAACAGACAGGTACTGAAAGGATGGCAAGCTAGGGGTAAAAGACTTTTTAATGTCATACAACATACATCCTTCAACCTATGTGATCTCTGAGAACAAAACAAAACAAAACACCATACATACACCTAAAACATTTCATACATTCACTTCTGTATATTTAACCAATATTAAGTCTTAGGAGCTTAGGGAAGATTTATGGCTAAAGGATTTAGCATATTTCATTTTATTTTTTTGCAACCTGACACCTTTCTCCCATGTGCGCTACAGAGAGTAGAAAATATCCTCAAAATATTTCCACGAGGAGGGCAGAGGTAGGTCTTCCATATTCTCTACAATCCTGAGGCTTTTGTGTGAACACGCTGGTGTTCAACAAGGTGATGTCTTCGGATAAAGGATTTCCCACATTCAATGCACACGTAAGGCCTTTCTCCTGTGTGAGTTCTCTGATGTCGAATGAGTGCTGAGCTACAGGGAAAAGATTTCCCGCATTCACTACACTCATAAGGCTTTAATCCGGTATGGACACTCTGGTGATACCTTAGGCCGGTTCCAGTGGAAAAAGACTTCCCACATACTTGGCACTGATAAGGCTTCTCTCCAGTGTGAACTCTCCAATGCTGAATGAGGTAAGAATTTGTTCTAAAGGATTTCCCACATTCGGTACACTCAAAAGGCTTCTTGTTGGTATGAACTCTCTGATGTTTATGAAGGGTGTAATTCGTTGTGAAAGATAATCCACACACACTGCACTCATAGGGCCTTTCTCCTGTGTGAATTCTCAGATGGGTGAGAAAGTAACATTTTTGGGTGAAGGATTTGCCACATTCACTGCACTCATAAGGCCTGTCTCCTGTATGAATTCTCTGATGGTTTCTCAGGTTGAAACCAGAAGCAAAAAACTCTCCACATTCATCACACTGATGGGGCCTGGCTCCCGTGTGAACTCTCTGGTGCGTGATAAGGTGATGCCTTTGGATAAAAGATTTCCCGCAGTCACTGCACTGATACGGTCTTTCTCCACTGTGTACTCTCTTGTGATTAGTAAGCTTGGAACCGGATGAAAAAGATTTCCCACATTCACTACACTGATAAGGACTTACTCCGGTATGAACGATTTGGTGGATATGAAGGTGTAGTCTCAGCATAAACGATTTCCCACATTCGCTGCACTGATGAGGTCTCTCTTTTCTGTGTACTCTCTGATGTTGATTGAGGATGAAAAGAGATGTAAAAGAGTTCCCACATTCACCACATTCATAAGAACGTCCTCCACTATGAACCGTCTGGTGTTGAGTGAGGTAATATGGTTGGCTGAAGGATTTCCAACATTCACTGCACTCATAAGGTTTCTTTCCCGTGTGAACTCTCTGGTGTAGAATGAGTATGGAACTACTGGTAAAGGACCTCCCACATTTCCTGCACTGAAAAGGCCTCTCTCCTGCATGCACTCTCCGGTGCAGAGTAAGGACCCATCTCCAGGTGAAAGATTTCCCACACTCACGGCACCCATGAGGCCTTTCTCCGGTGTGAACTCTCCAATGCAGAATGAGGTAAAACGTTCTCCTAAAGGACTTCCCACATCGCGTGCACTCGTAACGTCTTTCTCCAGAGTGAACCGTTCGTTGTAGGAGGAGGATGGAGCTCTGGCTAAAAGAGGGTGCACATTTACGGCACAAGTCGCATTTTTTCCCCATGTGACTTCTCCAGGGATAAAAGTGGACAGATTTGGGGTGAAAGGACTTCCCACAATTGCTGCACTTGTGCTGCCCTGGCCTGCAATGAAATCTCCTATGCTGATTGAGGGTTGAGGTTCGCCTAAAAGAATGGCCGCATTGGTTACACACCGGAAGCTTTCCACTTGTGGGAGGAACTTTCTGGTAAACAACTAATGAGGCCTGATAACTGAATGTTTTCCCACGTTCACGGCGCACAACACACCGTCTTCCAGGGTAGACCTCTGGGACCTGAGGGTGTGTCTTTCTGGGACTGAAGGCTTTCTGACAGTCTCTGCGGGTAAAGTGACTTTTTCTGATTTGTACAGTTGCCCAGCCCTGGATGGTTTTGTGAGGTTCGTCTCTGGTGTGAGTCCTCGGTTGCTGGCAATGTTCTGAGGTGGCCAGGACGTCCTCCACAACTTCATCACAGTGGAAGGCCTTCTCTGCAACATGGAGTTTATAGCTATTCACCAGCAGGGCCCTGTCCACAGTGCTTCTGTAGGGCTTCTTTGCCAGGTGCTGTTTCTGATGACGTTGGAAGTTTGCACCCAAATAAAATTGTTTCATATATAGCCCACACAGGGACACTTGTTGGCAGTGTGGAATTCCTTGGTGCTCAGGCAACTGGAATATCTTTCTCAAGAGAGGACCACAGCTCTCACAGGTGTGGGGTGTAATGGAAGACAGAGCTGCCTTGGAGCAAGTGGATTGTGACACTCCTGCAGAAACACTCTGTTCACAGGGAGCCTGTGCATCCTCTGCTCCACAGCAGGGACCTAGATGTAAATAAAGGCTTATGAAGTTCATGTTGACTATAAGAATAGAGCAATGCAACGGCGTGAGATTGGCTGGGAAAAGTTCAAGGTGGGGGCGAGGGGGACAGAAGATATATGCCATATTTTAAACAATAAAGAATTGAAATTTAGCCATCACTGGTTTGGCTCGGTGGATAGAGTATTGGCCTGCGGACTGAAGGGTCCTGGGTTCATTTCTGGTCAAGGGCATGTACCTTGATTGTGGGCACATTCCCAGTAGTAGGTGTGCAGGAGGCAGCTGATATACATTTCTCTCTCATCAATGTTCTTATGATTCTCCCTTTTTCTCTGTAAAAAAAAATCAATAAAGTATACATATATATTTAATATATTTTATTGTATTACAGTGAAAAAGGGAGAACGTTAGAAAGTCAGAAACATTGATGAGAGAGAGACATTGATCAGCCGCGTCCTGCACACCCCACAGTGGAGACGTGCTCGCAAGCAAAATACATGCCCTCAACCGGAATCGAACCTGGGACCTTTCAGTCCACAAGCCGACGCTCTATCCACTGAGCCAAACCTGTCTCCGCAAAATATATTTTTCAAAAATAAAAAAGAATTGAAATTAAAAAAACAAAATGAGATGATGCTATCATACATGTATATCTGTCACATCTAGGAATGAGTCTGTGTGATGCTTTTCAATGAAAGGAATCAAAATCTGTTTGGTAATGTGGCCATGGTACGACCACAGCTTGAATGTAAAGAATGATGGCTCTCTCACCAGAGGCAGGTGATCATAGGCTTATTGTAAAATGTGTTCCTCTGTCAGAATATTCTTGTGAAACCTCTACTTCAGGTTACATGTGGCCATGTACAAGCACACGGATTTATTCCTATACCCAGGAAAAAGCAATTGCCACTGAGTAATGGTGTTTCCAGGCCAACAAGTAAGGATGTTTGCTTGTCTCATGGCACATGCGCAGCAGTACTGCAGAATCAGAGAAGAAGAAAGGAGAGAAATGTGTGAGATAGGAAGTCCAGAGAGGTGGAGATTCTCTACGGGTAGGAGTCTAAGTAAAAATTGTAGAATGAACTAACCAGCAAAATAACAACAGTGAGGAAGGAAAAGTAGAAATGGGGTTTGGCACTGGCAATGTCCACAGGATATAGGACAAATATAAATGTTGCGATAACCCCTTTGGCTCAATGGATAGAGCGTCGGTCTGAGGACTGAGGGGTCCCAGGTTCAATTCTGGTCAAGGGCGTGTGTCTTGGTTGCGGGTACATCCCCGGTAGGGGGTGTGCAGGAGGCAGATGATTGATGTTTGTCTCTCATCGATGTTTCTAACTCTTTATCCCTCTCCCTTCCTCTCTTTAAAAAAATCAATCAAATATATTAAAATAAATAAATAAATAATTTTTAAAAATTTGAAACATCAAAAAAGGCTATGAGACACAGCAAAAAAAAATTAAAAAATCTATCCAAAACCGGTTTGGCTCAGTGGAGAGAGTGTCGGCTTGTAGACTGAAAGGTCCCAGGTTTGATTCCGGTCAAGGGCATGTACCTTGGTTGTGGGCACATCCCCAGAGGGTGCGTGAAAGACGCAGCTGATCGATGTCTCTCCCTCATCGCTGTTTCTAACGTTCTGTCCCTCTCCCTTCCTCTCTGTAAAAAGTCATAAAATATAATTTTTTTAAAAATCTAGGAAACATGTCTTCACCAAAGCAGCAAAGGAAAATAAGTTTCCAACAAATGAACTCAACTAATTTCTGGACAAAGAATTCAAACTAATTGCTTTGTAGAAGCTCAGCCAGCTCCAACCACATACAAAGAGAAACTCAGGGAAATTGGAAAAACTACATGAACACATCAAGTTCAGAGTTAGAACTTTCTTGTTAAATGAGTAAAAAAAGAAAAAGTATTTTGGACCCAAAAGATGCAAACAAGAAACTGAAAAAAGGAACGAAGAACTTGAAGGGCAACTTAATGAAGTAAGAGCAAAACGTGTGATCTAGCATCAGGTAATTTCAAATAATTCAGTCAGAGGAGAAAGAAGACTGGAAAATGCCTAGTAATGTACCTAGTAATTAACTTCCATCAAGGAAGTTAATATTTGCAATAAGGGAGTGCCACAAGACAGGAGGATAAAGGGTCCAAAAATTCTTAGAAAGGAATAAGGGCTGGCCCTAGCTGGTTTCGCTCAGTGGATAGAGTGTTGGCCTGTGGACTGAAGGGTCCCAGGTTCGATTCTGGTCAAGGGCACAGGCCTGGATTTTAGACTTGTTCCCCAGTAGGGAGTGTGCAGGAAGCAGCCAATGTTAATTTTTTCCCATCATTGATATTTCTTTCACATTCTCCCTCTCCCTTCTTCTCTGAAAACAACCATACACACACACACATCTATATATATGTATGTTTAGATATATCATATCTAATAAGCAATTTGCAATGTGCAAATTGACCATTACTCCAACACACAAGATGGCTGCCCCATGTGGACATAAATGGCCACCACAAGATGGCGAGCAGGGGAGGGAAGTTGGGAGACCAGGTGTGCAAGGGAGGGCAGTTGTGGGTGACCAGGCCAGCAGGGGTGGACAGTTGGGAGGTACCAGGCCTGCAAGGGAAGGGATTTGGGCGCGATCAAGCCTGCAGGAAAGGTTAGGGGTGACCATGCCAGCAGTGGAGGGAAGTTGGGGGCAAACAGGCTGGCAGGGAGCATTTAGGCATCCATCAGGCTGGCAGGGGAGCAGTTAGATGATCAGGATGGCAGGCAAAAGTTAGGGATAATCCGGAAGGCTGGCAGGTGAGCAGCTGGGAGCCAGCAGTCCTGGATTGTGAGAGGAATGTCCAACTCCCTGTTGCGGCCTGATTCTACTGGATCAAGCCACTCCCTTCCCCCACCCCCAGACGTTGCACCGGGCCTCTATTTATATATATATATGAAATAATGCTGGCCTGGCCAGTTTGGCTCAGTTGGTTAGACATCCTCTCAGGCAGCAGAATGTTTTTCGTTCCATTCCTGGTCAGGACACATGCCTACTTGCAGGCTCCTCCCCAGTAGTGGGCATGTAGGAAGTAGCTCAATGTTACTCTCTCTCTGACGATTGTACCTCTATCCATCTACCTTGCTCTCTCTCTAAAATCAATAAATACATTTTTTTTTTTTTTATGAAGAGCCCTACCTGATTTGGTTCATTGGATAGTATCAGCTTGCAATCCAAAGTGTGCTGGGTTCGATTCCAATCAAAAGCACATACCTCAGTTGCAGGCTCCTCCTAAGACCACTGGTTGGGGAGGAGGCAGGAAGCAACCAATGAATGTGTTTCTCCTACACCAATGTTTCTCTGTCTTTTCCTCTCTCTTCTACTCTCCCTAAAAATCAATGGGGCAGGGCGGGGGGGAGGGGTAAAGAAAGAAAATCAATAAAAGAAAAATATCAATGGAAAAAATATCCTCTGGTGAGGATTAAAAAAAATTATATATGTTCATACAAATAAAGGAAGAACGGTAAAACTGCTCACTTGCCTGCCTTCCTGATTGTCCCTAACCACTTTTGCCTGCCAGCCTGATCACCCCCTAACCACTACCCTGCCAGCCTGATGGATGCCTAACTATGTACTTTTTGTATATGATGAAGGTTATCAGATTAAACAGAGTGTTATAACTCTACAATGTTTTAAGCAAACCTCATGGTCATCACAAACCAACATCCTCCAGTATATGAACAAAAATTAAGGTAAAGAAATGAAGGGATACGACTATGGAAAGATCAAATTGCAAAGGAAGGTAGCCAGAGAGGAAAAAGAAATCAAATAACTACAAAACAACCAGACAAAAATTAACAAGAGGACACCTGTCCAGTACTTAAATTCTCCCATCAGATATCACACAGTAGGCTAATGAAATAATAATAATAAAAAAGACAAGTTTCAAATATGCGTTGCCTTAAAGATAGTTACTTCAGTTTTCAGGGCAGAAATGGGCTCCAAGTGAAAAAACTGGAAAAAATATAATCCATGAAAATGGAAATCAAAAAGGAGTACCTTATACTACTGTCACTAGGTATTATAACAGACAAAATAGACATTAAGTCTAAACCTGTCACAAGAGACTAAGAAAGTCGTTATACAGTTCATTAAGATATAAAACCAGTTTGTTCTTATAGGTTTATTTCTAGTCTGCAGAAGCAAGATTTTTTTTTAAAGTATATTTTATTAATTTTCTACAGAGAGGAAGGGAGAGGGATAGAGTCAAAAACATCAATGAGAGAGAGACATTGATCACGTGCCTCTTGCACACCCCCTACTGGGGATGTGCCCACATCCAAGGTACATACCTTGACTGGAAAGCTGGGGCCTTTCAGTCTGCAGACCGACACTCTATCCACTGAACTAAACCGGCTTTGGCAAGGCAAGATTTTTTAAAGAAAAGAATCAGGGGAGGGGGAGGGAGAAATAGATACAAAGGCAAAAGAGTATTGAACAGACTGTCAAACTGAAGCAGGATGGCAGGGGAGGTTGGGGCGGGGGATGGGAGATGGGGAGGACACTGTAAGAGATCAACCGAAGGACTTGTATGCATGTATATAAGCATAACCAATGGATACAAGACACTGTGGGGGGAAGAGGGGGCAGGTGAAGGCATGTACTGAGGGGTAGGAGAGGCTGGGGGAGGTGAATGTGGGGAGAGTAGACATAGGTACTACTATTTGTAAATAAATAAAATAAAGTAAATAAAATAGACAATTAAAAAAAATTATATATAACTAGCACCCTGGCTGGAGAGCTCATTTGGTCAGAGCCTATTCCTGAGACTCCAAGGTTGTGGGTTTGATCCCTGGTCAGAAATGTACAAGAATCAACCAATAAATGCATCAGTGAATGGAAAACAAATTTCTCCTTTCCTCTCTCTCTAAAACTAATAAACACTTTGGCCTAACCGGTTTGGCTCAGTGGATAGAGCATCGGCCTGCCGACTAGAGGGTCCCAAGTTCGATTCCAGTCAAGGGCATGTACCTTAGTTGCAGACACATTCACAGTGGGGGGCGTGCAGGAGGCAGCTGATTGATGTTTCTAACTCTCTATCCCTCTCCCTTCTTCTCTGTAAAAAAAAGTCAATAAAATATATTTTAAAAAATAAAAATTTCTGGTTCCCACCTGAAATGAAAATGAAAAATAAAAAGAAGAGCAAATACCCTGCCATATGCAACAACTTGAAGAAACCTGGAGGGCATTTGGCTACATGAAATAGGCCAGTCATGGAAAAATAAATACTGGCATCTCTGTCCAGAGTTGCTCAGTGGTTACAGCATCGGCCTCTGCACCAAAAAGTCTTGGGTTTGATTCCTGGTTCAGGGCAGTTTCCTGAGTTACACCTTTGCTTCCTGGTGTGTGGTAGTTAACCAATTGATGTGTCTATTTCACATTGATCTCTCTCTCTCTCCCACCTCTTCCTTCCACTATCAATAAATCAACAAAAATATTCACTGTTAAAGATTACAAATATACACACACACACTGTATGATATCACTTAGATGTGAAATCCGAAGGGAAAAACATTGAACTCAGAGTGGAATGTCAGGGCAATAAGGAGTTATTGATGAAAAGGAACAAAACTTCAGTTATGCATAAGTTCTGAAGATCTAATGCAAAACATGGTGAGTATGGTTAACTATAGGCCCGATGCATGAAATTTGTGTTGTGTATGTCCCTCAGCCCAATCTACACCCTGTCCAATATGGGACCCCTCTAGGGCAGTTGGATATTCCTCTCACAATCCAGGAATGCCTGTTCCCAAGTGCTCATCTGCCTGACTTTATGATTGCCCCTAACTGCTTCCGACTTCCAGCCTGATCACCTCCTAACTGCTTCCCTGCCACCTTAATTGGTGCCTAAATGAACCCCTACCAACCTGTTTGCCCCTAACTGCCCTCCCGTGCTGGCCTGGTCACCCCCAACTGCCCTCCCCTGCAGGCGTGGACACCCCCAACTGCTCTCTCCTGCAGGCCTGGGTCTTCTCCAACTACCCTTTCCAGCAGGCCCGGTTGCCTCAAACATCCCTCCTCTGGCAGCCTGGTTATCTCTAATTGCCCTTCTCTGGAGGCTTGATCATCCCCCAAAACCCTTCCTTGCAGGCCTGGTCCCTCCCAACTGCCCTCCTTTGAAGGCTTGGGCCCTCTCAACTGCCCTCCTTTGAAGGCTTGGGCCCTCTCAACTGGCCTACCCTGCAGGCCATCATGTGGTGGCCATTTTCTGTCCACATGGGGACAGCTATCTTGTGTTGGAGTGATGGTCAATTATATATTACTCTTTATTAGATAGGATAGAGGCCTGGTGCAAGTGTGGGGTCAGCTGGTTTGCCCTGAAGGGTGTCCCAGATCACACTGGGGGTGCCCTTGGGGGATAGGGTGGCCTAGGCGAAGGGCCTGTGGTGTTTTGCTGACAGAAGCCCTGGTATCTGGGATTTATTTATCTTCTACAATTGAAACTTTATAGCCTTGAGCAAAGCCAAGCCTCCTGCTTGCTCCGTGGCAGCAGCCATTTTTGTTGGGATTTATTGATCTTCTAGAAATGAAACTTTGTAGCCTTGAGTGGAGGCCAAGGCAGGCCAGGGCTGCGGAATCTTGGCTTCCTCCTTTGCCAGGGAAACCCAATCCCCCTGCTCTCTCTAGATCCGTGGCTGCCGCCATTTTTGTCGGTATGTATTTATCTTCTATAATTGAAACTTTGTATTCTTGAGAGGAGGCCTGGGCCAGCCAGGGTTTGCGGGAAGCTTGACTTCCTCCATTGGCAGGGAAATCCAAGCTTCCTGCTTGCTCTGTGGCTGCAGTCATCTTGGTTGGGTTTTCATACTCACTCCTGATTGGCCGGTGGGAGTGGCTTGTGGGTGTAGGGGATGTATGGTCAATTTGCATGTTACTCTTTTATTAGACAGGATATCAAAACACCACATTTTTCAATTCAAATATATATCATTTTACAGATCAGCAACACCAGAACAAAAACAAATAAACAACAAAAAAAGAGAACTAAGAAAATTATAACCCCTGGGAAAGAGTCTTAAAAAAGTGTCTGGTGTACATAAGTAGTAACCAGGGAAACGCCTATAATTCAACTGAAGGGAGGGATCAAAAGGAGGACCTTTGCCAGGCCAATGTTGATCAGTATTTGATCATCAACCATCCCATGAATCAGGAGGTCACAGTTCCCTTCCCAATCAGGGCCAGGGTTATTGGCTCCATCCCCAGTGTGGGGCTTGCAGGAGGGAGCTGACCAATAATTTTCATCACTGCCCTAACCGGTTTGGCTCAGTGGATAGAGCATCTGTCTGAGGACTGGAAGGTCCCAGATTCGATTCCAGTCAAGGGCATGTACCTTGGTGGCGAATACATCCCTCCCCCTTCTTTTCTGTTCTAAAAAATAATAATTCTCATACTGATGTTTCTCTCTCTCTTCCCCCCTACCTCCTGAAATTAATAAAAATATTTAAAACAACTACAAAAAGAGTTTGGATCTGGACACACTGCCTGGGGCAGGGAGGGGGCAAGCACAGTGGATGGCATTAGGATCACGGCATTGGGGCTTCAGCAGAGAGAAGAGGGCAGGGCCTGGGGTCCCCAGGGGAACACGTGGAGTCCACAGAGCAGCCTCTGTGGAAAGGAGGGGGAGGCCGGGCAGAGTCCCCGAAGAGATGGGGAGGGTCTTACCCAGTGAGGACGCCAGGGCCAAGTTCTCCAGCATCACCTGGTGGTACAGGTGTCTCTGCGCCTCATCCAGCAGCCCCCACTCCTTCCGGGAGAAGTACACGGCCACGTCATCAAAGGTCACACCAAAGGTCACACTGGCCTGGAGAGAGGGGGACAGAGGACACCCCACACGTGGTCCTTCTGGGATCCTCCCACTCCAGCCCCGCCCACACCTGCCCATGGCCCCTCCTCCTGCTGCTGCTGCAGAGCCGCCTCCCTCCCCGGAGACACCGGGCCCCGGGGACCCGGATGTGTGCCCTTCACCCTCAGGCGCCAGAAGGGCGCTGGGATTTCGGGCGCGAAAACAAACAACACCCTTTCCACCGGGCAGGGACCTGCTGGAGCCTCCGGCGCCCCAACTTTTTTCTCTGCCCTCGACGTTCCTCACGGACGCGGGGCCGGGGCGGCAGGAGGAACGGGTGCCCGCCCCCAGGGCTGCGGGGTCGGGGCGGGGAAGCGGGGAGGCCCCGGGGACAAGCTCACCTCATCCGGGCACCTGGGCGCGGCCGCCGCCATTGAACTCTCCAGGGGCGGAGCGGGCGGGGCGGCGGGCGAAGAGGGGGACCCCTTTGGGGGCGTCGCCGAGCCTCTCACCCTCGCGTCTGGGCGGCGGGGACCACGACCCCGTTCTTGCCTCTTCAAATCCCCGTCCTCTTGATCCCAGCGGATCCTGCGGAACCTGAGAGAAATGCCCGTCCGGAGGAGAGCGGTAATCGCCCGCCCCCTGCGCAGACGTCACACGCAGAGGATCACATTCTGGTTTGTCATTGGCTCAACCTGGCGCATGATCTTCTGGGTAATGTAGTTCCAAGTGTTCTGGGGCTTGCATGGCTGTTCTGTGGGCTGGCCGCTAGGTTTACTACTGGACAAGCCTGTAAAAGTAGTGTTTCTATTAGTTTTTTTAAATCCATATTTTATTGACTTTTTACAAAGAGAAAGGGAGAGGGATAGAGAGTTAGAAATATGGCTGAGCCCTAACTGTTTTGGCTCAGTGGATAGAGCGTCGGCTCGTGGACTTAGAGGTCCCAGGTTCGATTCCGGTCAAGGGCATGTACCTTGGTTGCGGGCACATCCAAGGAGTTGTGCAGAAGGCGGCTGATTGATGTTTCTAACTCTCTATCCCTCTCCCATCGTCTCTGTAAAAAAATCAATAAAATATATTTTTAAAAAAAGAAATATTGATGATTGAAATACATGGATCTGCTGCCTCTTGCACACCCCCTACTGGGGATGTGCCAGCAACCAAGGTACGTGCCCTTGACTGGAATCAAACCTAGGTCCCCGCAGGCCTACGTTCTATCCACTGAGCCAAACCAGTTAGTGCTCTATTATTATTATTATTATTTTAACTATATTTTATTGATTTTTTACAGAGAGGAAGGGAAAGGGATAGAGAGCTAGAAACATCGATGAGAGAGAGACATCTATCAGCTGCCTCCTGCACGCCCCCTACTGGGGGTGCACCCGCAATCAAGATACATGCCCTTGACCGGAATCGAACCCAGAACCCTTCAGTCGGCAGGCCGACATTCTAGTCACTGAGCCAAACCGGCTTCCGGTTTCGGTTATTATTATTTTTAAATTATATATATTTAAATATATTTTATAGATTTTTTAATATATATTTTTATTGATTTTTTACAGAGAGGAAGGGAAAGGGATAGAGAGCCAGAAACATCGATGATAGAGAGACATCGCTCAGCTACCTCCTGCACACCCCCCACATGGGATATGCCTACAACCAGGATACATGCCCTTGATCGGAATCGAACACGGGACCCTTCCGTCCGCAGGCCGACGCTCTCTCCACTGAGCCAAACCGGTTTTGGCTATTTTATAGATTTTTTACAGAGAGGGATAGGGACAGAAGGTTAGAAACATCGATGAGAGAGAGAGATCGATCAGCCGCCTTCTGCATGCCCCCTACTGGGGATGTGCCTGCATCCAAGATACACGTCCTTGACCAGAATCGATCCTGAGACCTTTCAGTCCGCAGGCTGATGCTCTATCCACTGATCCACACCAGTTTTGACTTAAATTATATTTTTATTTATTTCAGAGAGAAAGAAAGGAGAGAGAATTATCAATTGGCTGCCTCCTGCTTGCTCCCCAATGGGGTTTGAGCCTGCAACTCGGGCATGTGCCCTTGAGCAGAATCCAACTGAGGACCCTTCAGTCTGCAGGCTGAAGCTCTATCCACTGAGCCAAACCAGCTAGGGCTGCTTCTATTATTTTATTGTTCAAAAATTTTTTTACTTTTTCTTAATAGTCACCTGCAGATATGGTTGTTTTTGTGTGTGGATATGTTTAGATTGATTTTTATATATTTATTAATTTGATTTTATTGCGAGAAGAAAGGAGAACGATCATTTCAGAACCTCTCCGCCTCTCCCCTTTAACCCAGAAGATCATGCGCCAGGTTGAGCCAATGACAAACCATGGGCGGGCACCTCTCCCTCCTGCAGCCCAGACCTCGAATCCATGAGGAAGGTGGAGGGCACAGAGGAGGCTTGGGGCTCCTGAGGCACCAGCAGGTCTGTGCCCAGAGGAAAAGGGTTATTGGTGTCTGAAATGCAGAGGAACATCAATCAGCTGTCTCCTGCACATCCCCTACTGTGGGCGGAGCAGCAACTGAGGCTTGTGCCCTGATGGGGAAATGAACTGCGACCTTTGGGGACAAATGTTCCAACGAACTGAGACACACAACTACCCTCTTTCCCCGAAAATAGGACAGTGTCTTCTATTAATGTTTGCTCCTAAAGATGCGCTAGATCTTATTTTCAGGGATGTCTTATTTTTATTTTATTTTATTTTTTAAAAATATATTTTATTGATTTTTTTACAGAGAGGAAGGGAGAGGGATAGAAAGTCAGAAACTGATGAGAGAGAGACATCGATCAGCCGCCTCCTGCACGCCCCACAATGGAGATGTGTCTGCAAGCAAGGTACATGCCCCCAACCGGAATCGAACCTGGGACCTTTCAGTCCACAGGCCAACGCTCTATCCACTGAACCAAACTGGTTAGGACCTTTTTTATTTTTATTGATTTTAGAGAGCAAAGGAGAGGGTGAGGGAGACAGAAACATCAAAGATGAGAGAATCATTGATCAGCTTCCTCCTCCATGCCCCCCACTGGGGATGGAGCTGCAACCAGTGTTACAGAAAACCGGAGAAGTACCAAGCAATACTTACAGAGATGGTGTTACATTTATTCCTCGCTGGTCCAGAGGAAGATGTCTCTCAAAGTCTGGCCCCAACATGGAGGAATTTTCCCTATTTATATGTTTTTTTTACCTTCATTGTTTCCCAAATATGGGGTGGTTCTGGCCCCCTTTGCAAGTTCTTAAAGAGCCCCTAAGTGCCGGGGCCTTGAGACCTCAACCAAAGGCCTGGCCTGGTGCCAGTACTGATAACTTGATCTGGGGAAGGTTTAATGGTCTCTATGAAGTAGGTGTAGTCTTATTTTCCTTATTATCTAAGCATGCAAGCATTTACAGAAGCCCAATAGCACGGTTAAAATTTCAAACTAGAGGCCTAGTGCATGAATTGTGCAAGGGTGGAGATGGAGGTCTATGGGGGGCCAGCCAGGCAGGAGGAGGAGCCACAGGAAGTTGATAAACTGGCATGGGAGTGGGGGGTCATGGGAGGTTGGCGGGCCAGCCCACTCCCCTGATTGAGGCTGTGAGGGTGGGGGGGGGGGTGGCGGGCAGGGGGCATGGGAGGTTGGCTGTGGGAATGCATTGACCACCAGGGGGCAGCTCCTGCATAGAGTGTCTGCCTCCAGTGGTCAGTGTTCATCATAGCGACTGGTTGACTAGTCATTTCAGTCATTCTGTTTGTCCAGTGTTAATGGTTACTTAGGCTTTTATATATATACTAAGGCCCATTGCAGGAAGATTCCTGCAAGAATAGGACTTCCTGCAGCAGTCTCTGCTGCCCCGCCTGCTTCCCTCCCTCCTCCGCCGTCCTGGTTGCTTGCTTCTCCGCAGTTTCCCTCCTTTCTGCAGTGCTTGGCTTCCTTCTACACTGCCTTCAGTTTTCTCTCTGCTCCAGGATAGGCAAATCAACCACCATCTTGGTTTGGTTATTTTACATCCTCGCTCCTGATGGGCTGGTTGGGCGTGACTGGTGGGCATAGGGGAGGTACAGTCAACTTGTATGTTTCTTTTAATATATATATATATATACATATTCAATATATATTATTGATTTCAGAGAGGAAGGGAAGTGGAGAGAGAGATGGAAACATCAATGATGAGAGCGAGCCACTGATCAGCTGCCTCCTGCACGCCCTACACTGGGGATGGATCCCGTAAACTGGGCATGTGTCCTTGGCCGAAATCGAACCTGAGACCCTTCAGTCCGCAGGCCGATGCTCTATCCACTGAGCCAAACCAGCCAGGGCATTTTATTAGATAGGATAGATGGATGCTTCACCATGGCCTGTGTCCTTGGCCGGAATCGAACCTGGGGCCCTTCAGTCCTCAGGCTGACGCTCAGTTCCATTGAGCAAAGTTTGGGGCTTATCTTTGTTCTATCTCTCCCTCTCTCCCTCCCTCTTCTTCTCTGAAATCAACACACACACA
>PVJN01039145.1:0-19950 GCA_004026805.1 Lasiurus borealis
GCGCAGCTGCAGGCTTCAGATGGCTGCAGACATCCACCTCCCTCTGAAAGATGGCGCGGTCTCCGCGCTCCTGCCGGGGGCTCGGGCAGGCAAAAACCCTTTGCAGTGGGGCTGCCCGGCTGGGAGAGCCCCGTCCAGCAGTTCCCCGCCTTCTCCTGGAGGATAACTGGCTTCCAACTTGCCTCCAATCACTCCCAGTCTTTTTTTTTTTTAAAGTATATATTTTATTGATTTTTTACAGAGAGGAAGGGAGAGAGATAGCAAGTCAGAAACATAAATTAGAGAGAGACATCAATCAGCCTCCTCCAGCATGTCCCACACTGGAGATATGCCCGCAAGCAAGGTACATGCCCCTGACCAGAATCGAACCTGGGACCTTTCAGTCCGCAGGCCGATGCTCTATCCACTGAGCCAAAACGGTCTCGGCTGGTGTATGTAATTTCTTAGGATATATTCCAAAGAGTGGGATTGCTGGGTCAAATGGGAGATCAATTTTTAGTTTTTTTAAGGAAATTCCATACTGTTCTCCACAGTGGCTGCACTAGTCTGCATTCCCACCAAGAGTGCACAAGGGTCCCTTTTTCTCCACATCCTCGCGAACCCTTGTCATTTGTTGATTTGCTTATGATTGCCATTCTGACGGGTGTAAGATGGTATTGCATTGTCGTTTTGATTTGCTTCTGTCGGAAAATTAGTGATTTTGAACATGTTTTCATGTGTTTCTTGGCCTTCCTTCTGTCGTCTTTCAAAAAGGTTCTATTTAGTTCCTTTACCCATTTTTTTATTGGATCATTTATCTTCCTTTTATCAAGTTCTGTAAGTTGGCTATAGATGTTGGAGATTAAACCTTTATCAGTGATAATATTTGCAAATATGTTCTCCCATACAGTGATCTTTCTTGTTGTTTTGTTGATGGTTTCTTTTGCTGTGCAAAAGCTTTTTATTTTGATGTAGTCCCATTTGTTTATTTTCTCTTTAGCTTCCATTGCCCTTGGAGCAGTATCAGTGAAGAAGTTTTTTGGCATATGTCTGCGATTGTGCTGCCTGTGGATTCCTATAGTCTTTATGATTTCCTGTCTAATGTTTAAGTCCTGAATCCATTTTGAGTTTATTTGTGTATTTGGTGTAAGTAGGTGGTGCAGTTTCATTTTTTTTTTTTTTGCACTTATCTGTCCAATTTTCCCAAAACCATTTATTGAAGAGGCTGTCTTGGCTCCATTGTATGTTCATGCCTCCTTCATAAACTATTAATTAAGCATAGTGATTTGGGTGGACATCTGCATTCTCTATTCTATTCCATTAGTCTATATGTCTGTTCTTGTGCCAGTACCAGGCTCTTTTGAGAACAGTTGCTTTGTAATATAGTTTAAAGTCTGGTATTGAGATTCCACCTACTTTATTCTTTTTTATCAGGATGGTTGTGGCTATTTGGGGTCTTTTTTTGTCCCAGATGAATCTTCGAATTGTTTTTTCTAGGTCTGTGAAATATGCCGTTGGTATTTTAATGGATAGTGCATTGAATCTATATATTGCTTTGGGTAGTATGGACATTTTAATGATGTTGATTCTCCCAATCCATGAGCATGGTATGCTCTTCCATCTGTTAACATCTTCCTCTATCTTTTTTTACAGTGCCCTCTAGTTTTCTAAATATAGGTCTTTTACCACCTTAGTTAACTTTATTCCTAGGTATCTCAATTTTTTTTTGGTGCAATGATAAATGGGATTGCTTTTTAAGTCTCAATTTCTGTAAATTCACTATTAGTGTATAGAAATTCCACAGATTTCTTGGCATTAATTTCAAATCCTACTACACTTCCAAATTCATTTATTAAGTCAATTAGTTTTTGGATGGAGTCCTTTGGTTTTTTATATACAGTTTCATGTCATCTGCAAATAAGGACAGCTTGACTTCTTTTCAAATTTGGATGCCTTTTATTTTTTCTTCTTCTCTATTTGCAATGGCTAATACTTCCAGTACTATGCTGAACAGGAAAGGTGAGAGTGGGCATCTCTGTCTTGTTCCTGTTCATAGGGGAAATGATATTAGTTTTGCCCATTGGATATGATGTTAGCTGTGGGTTTATCATATATGGCTTTTATGATGTTGAGGTATGATCCTTCTATTCCCACCTTGCTGAGCGTTTTTATCAAGAAAGGGTGTTGCATTTTGTCAAATGCTTTTTCAGCATCAATTGATATGACTATTTTATTTTTATCTCTCTATTTATGTGATATATCACATTTATTGATTTGGGGATATTGTACTATCCTTGCATTCCTGGGAGGAATCCTACTTGGTCATGTTGTATGATCTTTCTGATGTACTGCTGGATCTGATTTGCTAGAATTTTGTTGAGGATTTTGGCATCTATGTTTATGAGAGATATTGGCCTATAATTCTCTTTCATTGTGTTGTCTTTATATGGTTTTGATATTATGGTGATGCTGGCTTCATAGAAGGTGTTTGGAAGTGTTCCTTCTTCTTGAATGCTTTTGAATAGTCTGAGGAGGATAGGTTTTAATTCTTCCTTGAATGTTTGGTAAAACTCTCCTGTGTAGCCATTTGGTCCCAGGTTTTTTTTTCCTGGAAGCTTTTTGATGACTGCTTCAATTTCTTCCATAGTTATTGGACTATTGAGATGTTAAGATTCTTCTTGATTTAGTTTTAGAAGGTTATATTTTTCTAGGAATATGTCCATTTCTTGCAGGTTGTCCAGCTTGTTGGGATAGAGATCATAGTATTTTTTAACAATCTTTTGTATTTTGGAGTGGTCTGTTGTTATTTCTCCTCTTTCATTTCTGATCTTTTTTTATTTGGGTCTTCTCTCTTTGCTTCTTGTTTTGCCTGGCTAGAGGTCCATCAATCTTGTTTATCCTTTCAAAGAACCAGCTCTTGGTTTTGTTGATCTTTTTAATTGTTTCTTTGGTCTCCATGTTGTTTATCTCCACTCTGATCTTTATTATTTCCTTCCTCCTCCTTACACTGGGCTTTGTTTGTTTCGCTCTTTCTAGCTCTTTGAGTTGTAGGGTTAGGAAATTTATTACCATTGTTTCCTGTTTTTTGCAGTAGGCTGGTAGAGCTATGAACTTCTCTCTCAAGAATGCCTTCACTGTGTCCCATAAATTTTGTATTGTTTTGTTTTCATTGTCAATTATTGCCATGATGTGTTTCAATTTTTTTTTTATTTCTTCCTTGATCTCTCTGGTTACCAGTTGTTGTTTAATAGCATGCTGATTACTCTCCATGTGTTCAATTTTTTATATTGTTTTTATTATAGTTGATTTCCGGTTTTATGCCTCGGTAATCAAAGAAAATGCTCCATATGATTTCTATCTTCTTGAATTTGAAGAGACATTTTTTATGACCTAATATATGATCTATCTTTGAAAATGACCCATGTGGACTGGAGAAGAATGTATATTCTGTGGCTTTGGGGTGAAATGTTCTGAAGATGTCAATTAATTCCACCTGGTCTAGTGAGTCATTTAGGATTGTTTCTTTGCTAATTTTTGTTTAGAGGATTTGTCGAGTGGTGACAGTGGTGACAGTGATTGTATTGCTGTCAATCTCTCCCTTAATATCCTCCAGGAGTTTTTTTATGTATTTAGGTACTCCTATATTGGGTGCATATATGTTTTCCTCAGTTATTTCTTCTTGTTGAATTGTTCCCTTTAGTATTATGAAGTGGCCTTCTTTATCTCTTGTTATGTCCTTCACTTTGAGATCCAATTTGTCAGATATAAGTATTGCAACCCCCACTTTTTTTTTTCATTTCCATTTCACTAAAAGACCATTTCCCATCCCTTCATCCTCAATCTGTGTGCATCTCTTTTCCAGATTTGGGTTTCTTGTAGATAGCATATATATTGATCATGGTTTCTTATCCAATTGGCTACCCTATGCCTTTCAATTGGAGCATTTAATCCTTTTACATTTAAAGTTATTATTGATAGGTACTTATCTGTCACCATTTTTAGTCTGTACACCTGAGTTCCTTCTTTGCTTTCTATTTCTTTTTTTTAACAGCAGACACTTTAACATTACTTGCATTGTTGGTTTGGTGGTAATATATTCCCTTAGTCCTTTTTTGTCTGTGAAGCTTCTGATTTCACCTTCAATTTTGATTGAAAGCCTTGCAGGGTACAGTATTCTTGGATTCTAATCCTTCCTTTGCATGACTTTGTATATTTCATTCCATTCCCTTCTGGCCTGATGAGTTTCTGTTGAGAAATCAGTTTCTAGTCTGATAGGAGTTCCTTTGTAGGTAAGTATCTGTTCCTCTCTGGTCGATTTTTTGATTCTTACTTTTTGGTTGGTGTTTGCCAATTTAATTACAATGTGCCTTGGTGTTTTATGGGGTTCATTTTGCTTGGGACTCTGTGAGCTTCTTGGATTTGTGTGGGATTTTTCTTTTCTATATTAGGGACGTTTTCTGTCATTATTTCTTCAAACAGGTTTTCTATTCCTTGCTCAGTTTCTACTTTTTCTGGATCCCCAATTATGTGGATGATGTTTTGTTTCATGTTATCCCAAAGTTCCCTTAGGCTCTCCTCTTGCTTTTTAATTTTTTTTTCTAGAAGCTGTTGTACTTGGGTATTTTTTCCTATATTGTCTTCTAGTTCACTGATGTGGTCCTCTGCTTCTTTTAGTCTACCTTTGATGCTTTGTATTGAGTTATTTATAGCAGTGATGTCACTTTTCATTTCTTCTTGATTATTCTGCATTTCTTCTTACTTCATCTTCATTTCCTCTTGGTCTTTTTCATTTCTTCTTGGCTCAAATTCACATTTTCAATTTTGTCTTCCATTCTTTTCATCCACCTTACAATCAATTCTCTAAACTCTTTCTCTGGCAGGCTTATTTCTGCTTCTATTTCATGTACTTCCTTTTCTGGTGATACCTGCCTTTCTGTTGTTTGCGGGCTGTTTCTTTTTCTGCCCATGGTCTTGTTCTCTGGGTGTTTGGTTATGTAGTTCTCTCTCCTACGTTGTTTCAAAGGCACAAACTACAACACGACCAGGTACAACACACAAGACACGGAACAGAAAATTATCACAATATTAATAACCAGAAATCAGGTGACCACCAATGAAAGACAAATTATGCGTTAGTACAGAAAGAAGAAGAAGAAAATGAGGAAAATAGAAAAGAAAGAAGTGCAAAAATCAAATTGGGAGAAGTGAAAAAATATAAGAATAAAATAAAACAAAAAATAAAAAGGAGTAGAAGAAGCAGGAAAGAGAGAAAGAGAAATAAGTCACAGAGAAAAGAAAGAGGATAAGAGAGAAAAGAGGAACAAATTATAGATGTCAGGAGAAAACACCAATATAACAGTCACTATTCCCCAAAAATGCCAGCAATAAGTACCTGACAATTAATAAAACTAGAAATAATAACTAATATCAAGGGAGGTGAGGGAAAAGAGAGGTAAAAAACAAACCAAAACAAAGCAAACAAAAAGCAAAATAAAACAAGTAGAATATGCTAAAACAATCTTACACAATAGTATAAAAATCATCTTTTAGACAAACAGTAACAAAAGGACATAGAGAAAAACAACTTTTTGGATAGTGAAGAGAAGAAAAGAGAGGTTTGTATGGATTTGGAATAGGGGATTTGAAATGAGATATATAAGTGGGGTGAAATTTTAACCAGGTAAAGAGAAATAACAGGGAGAATCTAAAGTTGGAAAAAGGAAAGAGAAACCAGACAACAAAATGGGGAAAGTTTGGAGGAGAGTGTTTTCATAAAGGTAGAGTTGAGATAGAGTAAAATTATACTAAAGGAAAGATGAAAATAGAATGTAGAACTCTAATCCTGAAGTAAAATAAAGAGAAAACAAAATGACACTTGTTGTTTTTTTTCAAAAAGGTAAAATAGTAGTAGTATTAATTGCAAACAAAAATGTAATAATTGAAATGGTAAAATCAATTGAGGAGGAAAGAAAAAAATAGTTTTTTATTTAAAATATTTAAAAATAAAAACTAAAAAATTAAATTTAATTAAATTTAAAAAAAAGAAAAAGAAATAGAATGGGCAATAGTGAAGGTCATTCACTTCCACTATTGTTCTGCTTGGCACTCCTGTTTCCCAGGTGGGAGGGTATTGCAGTTCCCTGTGTTCCACTGCTGAAGTGCGTCTTAATCTATTCTTTTGTGGTTATGCAAAAGTCAATTTGTGCATCATCCATTGTGTGGCAAGGTTTCGGAATTGACCTCTGAGACTAAGCATAGGACCTCTCTAGGCTGTGCTTAGATCCTGCTACTCTGTGGTACTCAAAACCAGTTTGTGGGGATTCAAGAAGCTGGGACACTGTAATAACTCCCAGGCTGTCTTTCTGCCTCAGATCAAAATGAGTTGTTTTCTACAGCTCTCCTCTGTCAACAACTCTAAGAGTCCACTTCCACAGTTAGGGATCACACCCTGCCCCACATCTGCAGACCTCTCCAGAAGCAGATTTCCTGCAGCCCGCTTCCCACAGTGTGCATGTCTCTGTTCTGTGGGACAGGAGGCCTTACCTTATCCCAGGTGAAATCTGACATTTCCCTGTGCTGTGTGGAGCTCCTCTGAATCCGTGCGTCTTAGCCGATTGGAGAGTGGTGTTCTGGGTTACCTGGCTGTTTGGTGGGTGCTTCAGCTGCAGCTTTCAAACCTCCGCAGACATCCACCTCCCTCTGCAAGATGGTGCGGTCTCAGTGTTTGTACTGGTGACTCAGACAGACAAAAAGCCCATGGCAGTGGGGCTGCCTGGTGAGGTGATCCCCGTCCAGCAATCCCCTACCTTCTCCTAGAGGATAACTGACTCTTAACTTGCCAACAAACACTCCCAGTGCGACTCTCAGCTGTTCTCTCTCCCTCTGCCAAGCAACATGGCTCCAGACACTTCTGTCTATTCCACCGCCATTTTCAGATCCTCCACAAGTTTTTTTTTCAACTAGGTGGGTCAATTGCTTCTATCTGGAGATTGTTATTCTTAGTCTCTTAAATGGCCTGTACTTTGGGGCAAGGTGTTTTCCAATAGGGTGAGTCAACTGTCTCCCCACCACTCCCAGGCAAAGCCACCTGTATAATATATGTCTTTATGAGAAGATGGCCTTCATAGCATGAGGGAATGACTCAGCACAGGAAACCAGGATGTCTGCCTTCTCAGCTCTTAATCTAGAATCCCCGATTCTGACTTATGCTCACATTGCTCCAGTCATATAGCTCCAGTCCTCTCTGCCAGAGCATAAGATGAGTGGCTTTCCAGGGAATTTTGTGCATGGGCCTTTTACAAGGGTGCCTGAATTTCTAGCAATCTCTCCCTGTCAGATAGCAACCCTGCAGCTTTTTCACACCCAAATGTTATGTGGGTAACCTCAGTTCTTGTGCTTTCTACTGAGGGCCCATCTTGGGAATTAGACAGCAAATTACTCAGTGACAACCCCCACAGCTGAGATATCTCTCTGGAACTTCATTTGATGTCTGTGGGAGTTTGGCCAGCCCTTTCATGCCCCTTCCTACTAATCTCTATGTGACCTCCACTTTCTATCCTCAGTTATCAGGGTTCTTACTAGCAAGTCTTACATTGATTATCAGGAAGTTTTCCTGTACTTTATTTTTAATTCCATTTTGTCTTGGGAGTATGTCTATGCAGCATCTACTTACTCTGGGACTATATTTAATCTCCTATTTTTTTTAAATTTTTTAGATGCAACTGATTTCTGTTAGTAGAAAAGTTAAACTCAACATGTTACAGTTTTCTTTTATGTAGAATATTAACTAGTTTTGAATTTATTAGCAAATTTATTTCAGGAACAATTTGGCTGTCTATATAAATTGTCACTCCTCAAATTTCCCTTTGCACCACTGTGAACATATTACTGGATACTTCTTCAAATCATTGGTTGAATAAAATATTTAACTTTATTTATTATTTGCATGAGTCTTGTTTTTATGTTTAAACATTATATTTTAGTAGAAACTCTTACATAAAATGTGTATCAATAAACACAGTTTTGCAGAGACCAGTTTGGCTCAATGGATAGAGCACTGGTCTGCAGACTGTAGAGTCCCGGGTTCGATTCTGGTCAAAGGCATGTACCTTGGTTGCGGGCACATTACCAGTAGGGGGAGTGCAAGAGGCAGCTGATTGATGTTTCTCTCTCATTGATGTTTCTAACTCTCTATCCCTCTCCTTTCCTCTATGTAAAAAAATCAGATATATATATATTTTTTAAAAAAGACAGTTTTACTTTTTCCTTTTACATCATTAAATGTTGTACCTCCCTATTTCCTTCCAGAACCTTTTAATATATATATATATATATATATATATATATATATATATATATATTGATTTAAGAAAGAGGAGAGGGATAGAGAAATAGAAGCATCAATGATGAGAGAGAATCATTGATTAGCTGCCTTCCGCATGCCCCACACTGGGGATAGAGCTTGCCACCCAGGCATGTGCCCTGAGCAGGAATTGAACTGTGACTTCGCGGTTCATTGGTCAGTGCTCAACCACCGAGCCACATGGTTTGGGCCTTCCATCACTTTTTGAATGTGTTGAGGAATTGGAGCTGCATATATTCATGTCAAATATGACATTTGTTTAAAATTTTAAAATTAATGATTGATTTTAGAGAAAGAGAGGAGGAGAGGGAGAAGAAGGGAGGGAGAGAGAGAAATTTGCTATTACATTTAGTTATGCATTTATTATTTGTTGAGTCTTTTATGTGTCCTGACTGGGGATCAAACCCATAAACTTGGCATATCAGAACAATTCTCCACCAACAAAGATACCTTGCAAGAGCCACATTTTATTTAAACTTTAAATCGGCCCTTTTAGATGAAACTTAAGCCACCCTTGCCCCAGATCCTTCGCCCCACAATAACCTGAGAGTTTTGAGACACAAAGAAATATATTTCTGTGCATTGCAGAACAGAAATTTGGATTACTGGGAAGTTGAAAGTGGAATTCCAAGAAAATCAGAGGAATTGTAAAAAAACAAAAAGTTAAAAGATGGCTCTGAGGGTTCTAGCAAAATGTCAGAAAACCTATATAAAAATAGTTGCAACACATTTCCAAGTGGCAGGAAACTGTTGATAAAAGTTTTGCAACAATATCTTTCATTAGAAATTTTCTCTTCTGAGCCAAAATTACCTATCATTCCCCCAAATCATTACATATATTCTATCAGATATAACAGCCTTTAGATAGACTTTCTTTGATGAATAAAGAGAAAATATCATTTTCCATAATCATAATGATGTAGAACAGAAATAGTAAAAGTTATAGGAAGTAAAATGATACCAGAAATATAGAAACAAATCGTGACCAATAATTTTCAGAGAGAAGTAATGGGAGAACTCTTCTCATACATAATGTTCAGACACACATCTCTCAGGAATCCTTAGAAATATTGTGGAGCATGATGATATTCCAATAATATAAGACTTCTAGAAATAACATCAATTTGCCTGAGCATTAAAGGAAAGAAAAAGTGAATCCAGAAAGTTAAAGAAACTATAGACATTTGTGTTATACATATATTATCTCATACAGCATTGGTATAACCTTTTAAGTAAGATATTATTGCCCTAAATTTCATAGTTATAAAATTTGTGTAATGGGAATTTCATAGAACAAGAAATACAAATAACCAAGAAACTTACACTCAATCTCACTATTAATTATATGAATGCAAATGAAGATACCATATTATACTCCTCATATAATGCAAAATACAAAATTTTGGAGAAGATGTAGAAGTAGGTAAATTAACATACTATTCTCATGGGAATATAAATTGTATACCTTTGGGGTATTAATTTGGGTATATTTAGTATATTTAAAGATATGCATAATCTGTGACCTTGCAAATCTACTTTTAGAGTGTCTAACCTACATAACTATCACAAATACCAACAATTATCATTGTAGCATTATTTGTAATTATGACAGACAGGAAACAACTTGAATGTTCAATAGGTTGAATAAGCAACAGTATAGTCTTATAATGGAATACTATAAAACAATAAAGAATAAACTAGATCTATATGTTTTAGATGGATAAAAAATGTGTTCAAAAAGCTAATTTCAAAAGGATATCTGTTTGTGTGTATATATGATACCATTATGTAAAATGCAAAATTACAAAGTAATACTAAATGTTTTCATACACATACATGTACATATGAAAAATATATAAACACAAGATGATATCAGCAAAATGGTAGATTAGGAAGCTACAGACTTTACAACATTTATAGACATTACTACATAATGCTATGGAAATGAAAAAAGACCATAAGGGACTAGTATTGGCAATTACATGGCAACAAATTAGAAAACCTACAAGAAATAAATTTTCACACACATACAACCTATCAACAATGAATCAAGAAGAAATAGAAAGTATGAACAGATCAATAACAATTAGGAAGAGTGAACCAGTAATAAAAAAAATCTACTGAACAAAGAAAGGCCCAAGACCATATGCCTTCACTTGTGAATCCTACCAAACATTCAAAATTAATTAATACCAATCATGCTCAAACAATTCCACAAAATAGAAGAGAGAATACTTCAAAACGATGTTATCAGGCAAGCACTGTCCTGATATCAAAGGCAAAGAGACTACAAGAACTGAAAACTACAGGCCAATAACCCTAATAAACATGGATGCCAAAATCTTCAACCTAATACTAACAGCCCTGGCCAGGTATCTTAGTTGGTTAGAGTGTCCTCCCCATACTCCAAGGTTGTGAGTTTGGTCCATAGTCCAGGCACATGTAAGAAGCAACCAATGAAGGCATAAAAAAGTGGAACAAAATATCAATGTTTCTCTCCCTTTAAAATCAATAAATTTTAAAAAATAAAAAGAATACTAGCAAATCAAATTGAAGAACACATTAAAAGAATTATACACCGTGACCAAATTAAATGTATCCCTTGTGTCAATGATGTTTCAACATACGCAAATCAATCCATATAATATACCACTTTAATATAATGAAGGATAAAAATCACATGATTATCACAATAGATGAAGAAAAAACATTTGATAAAATTCAATATCCATTCATGATAAAAACTCTCAATAAATTAAGCATAGAAAAAACTTATCTCACCATGATAAAGGCCATATAGGAAACGCCCATAGCTAACATCATCAGTGGTGAAAAACTGAAAGCTTTTCTTTTAACATCTGGAACAAAGCAAGGACATTCACAGTTGCCATTTTTGCATTTTTTAACTTTTTTTCTAATTTTTATTAATGTATTACATGTGTACATATCTTCCCATTGTTTCCCCCCACCCTACTCTCATACATGCCCTCACCCCATAGCTTATGACCACTGGTTATGCATGTATGCAGTCCTTTGATTGATCTCATATTGACGCCATCTCTCCCTAAACTTCCCACTGTAATTTGACAGTCTGTATGATGCTCTATTGCCTCTATATCTATCTTTTTGTTCATCAGTTTATAATGTTCTTTATTATCCATAAATGAGTGAAATCAAGAGTTATTTTTCTTTCATTGACTGGCTTATTTAAGTTAGCATAATGTTCTCCAGTTTCATCCAGGTTGCTAAAAATGGTACGAATTCCTTCTCTTTTATTGCAGCATAGTATTCCATTTTGTAGATGTACCATAGTTTTATGATCCACTCACCTGCTGATGGGCACCTAGGCTGTTTCCAAAATGTAACTACAGTGGTACCTCGAGATACGAGTTTAATTTGTTCTGTAACCTTGAGGTGTGGGAAACTATGAGACGCTCGAATCATGGTAAACTGGTGGGTCTTGTGCAGCCGGCCAATCCTCGAGATTACTCCTATCTCAAATGTTGCTCATATTTCAAAGCAAAAATTGCTCGCTTGACGGCTCGTATTTCAAAAATCTCATATGTTAGGGCACTCGTATCTCGAGGTACCACTGTATTGTAAATTGTGCTGGTATGAACACGGGGTTGCATATATCCTTTCTGATTGGTGTTTCTAGTTTCTTGGGATATATTCATAGGAGTAGGATTACTGGGTCAAATGGGAGTTCCATTTTTAGTTTATTGAGTAAACTCCATATGGTTCTCTACAGTGGATGCACCAGTCTGCATTCCCACCAGCAGTGCACGAGGGTTCCATTTCCCTGCATCCTTCTCATGTGTTGATTTGTTGATGATAGCCATTCTGACAGGTGTGAGATGGTACCACATTGTCGTTTTTACTTGCATCTCTCAGATAGTTAGTGATTTTGAGCATGTTTTCATGTGTGTTTTAGCCTTCCTTCTGTCTTCTTTCAAAAAGATTCTATTTAGGACCTGTACCCATTTTTTTTATTGGATCATTTATCTTCATTTTATAACATTGTATAAGTTGGCTGTAGATGGAGATTAACATTATCAGTGATAACATTTGAAAATATGTTATCCCTTACAGTGGTTTCTTCTTTTGTTGATAGTCTCTTTTGCTGTGAAAAATGTTTTTATTTTGATGTAGTCCCATTTGTTTATTTTGTCTTTATCTTCCATTGCCCTTGGAGCAGTATCAGTGAAGAAGTTCCTATAGCATATGTTGTACACTTCACTGCCTGTAGATTCCTCTAGCATTTTTATACTTTCCTGTCTTTACTTTAAGTCATGTATCCATTTGGAGTTTATTTTTGTGTACGGTGTAAGTTATTGGTCTAGTTTCATTTTTTTGCATGTATCTGTCCAATTTTCCCAACACCATTTATAGAAGAGAATGTCTTGACTCCATTGTATGTTCAAACCTTTGTCAAATATAAATTGAACATAGTGGTTTGGGTTGATATGTGGATTCTCTATTCTATTACATTGGTCTATATGTCTGTTCTTATGCCAGTAACAGGCTGCTTTGAGAACAATGGATTTGTAATATAGCTTAAAATCTGGTATTGGGATTCCACCAGTTTTATTCTTCTTCCTCAGAATTGCTGCAGCTATTCAGGGTCTTTTTTTATTCCACATGAATTTTTGGAGAGTTCTTTCTACATCTGTGAAATATGCCATTGATATTTTAATGGGGAGTGCATTGAATCCATAGATTGCTTTGGGTAGTATGGACATTTTAATGATATTGATTCTCCCAATCTATGAGCATGGTATGTTCTTCCATCTGTTTACATCATCCTCTATCTATCTTTCTTTTTTTTTTTTCCGGTATCCTATAGTTTTCCATAGATAGGTATTTTCCTCCTTAGTTAAGATTATTCCTAGGTATCTTAATTTCTTTGGTATTATGGTAAATGGGATTGCTTTTTTAGGCTCTCTTTCTTTAAGTTCACTATCCGTGTATAGAAATGGCATAGACTTCTTGGCATTAATTTTGTATCCTGCTACATTGCCGAATTCATTTATTAAGCCTATTAGTTTTTTTATGGAGTCTTTTGGGTTTTTTTATATACAATATCATGTCATCTGCAAATAAGGACAGTTTTACTTCTTCTTTTCCAATTTTGAGGCCTTTTTTATTTATTCGTCTTGTCTAATTGCAATGGCTAATACTTCCAGTACTATGTCGAACAAGGGTGGTAAGAGTGGTCATCCTTTTCTTGTTCCTGTTCTTAGAGGAAATGGTTTTAGTTTTTGCCCATTGAGTATAATGCTAACTGTGGCTTTATCATATATAGTTTTTATTATGTTGAGATATGATCTTTCCATTCCCATCTTGTTGAGAGTTTTTACCTAAAAAATATGTTGCATTTTATCAAATGCTTTTTCTTCATCAATTGATATGACTATGTGATTTTTATCTCTCAATTTGTTTATGTAATATATCACTTTTATTGATTTGTGGTTATTGTACTATCCTTGTTTTCCTGAAATAAATCCTAATTGGTCATGGTGTATGATCATTCTGATGTACTGCTGAATCTGATTTCGTAGAATTTCATTGAGGATTATGGCATATGTGTTCATGAGGGATATTTGGCCTGTAATTCTCTTTCATTGTATTGTTTTTATCTGGTTTTGGTATTAGGGTGATGCTGGCTTCATAGAAGGAGCTTGGAAGTGTTCCTTCTTCTTGAATTTTTTGGAATAATCTGAGGAATATAGGTTTTCATTCTTCCTTGAATGTTTGGTACCCCCCCCCCTCCACCCCGTGAAGCTGTCTGGCCCTGGGCTTTTGTTTGCTGGAAGCTTTTTGATGACTCCTTGAATTTCTTCCATGGTTATTGGCCTATTGAGATATTTAGATTCTTCCTGATTGAGTTTTTGAAGGTTATATTTTTCTAGGAATATGTCCATTTCCTGCAGTTTGTTGGAATAGAGTTGTTCATTGTATTTTTTTAAAATATATTTTGTTGATTTTTTTACAGAGAGGAAGGGAGAGAGATAGAAATTCAGAAACATCGAGGAGAGAGAGACATTGATCAGCCACCTCCTGCATGCCCCACAGTGGAGATGTGCCTGAAAGCAAGGTACATGCCCCCTACTGGAATCAAATCTGGGACCTTTCAGTGTGCAAGCCGACACTCTATCCACTGAGCCAAACCGGTCTTGGCCATAGTATTTTTTAACAATCTTTTGTATTTTGGTGGGGTCTGTCATTATTTCACCTCTTTCAATTCTGATTTTGTTTATTTGGATCCTCTCTCTGCTTCTTGGTGAGCCTGGCTAGAAGTTCATCAATGTTGTTTATCCTTTCAAAGAAACAGCTCTTGGTTTTGTTGATCTTTTGTATTGTTTCTTTGGTCTCTATTTCGTTCATATCCACTCTCATCTTTATTATTTCCTTCCTTCTGCTTATATTGAGCTTTTATTGTTGCACTCTTTCTAACTCTTTGAGTTGTAAGGTTAGGTAATTTATTACCATTTTTTCTTGTTGTTGTTTTTGTTGAATGTAGTAGGCTTGTAGAGATAGGAACTTCCTTCTCAAGACAACTTTTGTTATGTCCCATAGATTTTGGATTGTTGTGTTTTCATTGTCATTTGTTTCCATGATTTTTTTTTTCTTCTTTGATCTCCCTGGTAACCCAGTCATTGTTCAATTGCATACCCTTTAGTGTCCATGTGTTTGATTTCTTTGGATTGTTTTTATTGTAGTTGATTTCCAGTTTTATGCCACTGTGATCTGAGAAAATGCTTGATATGATTTCTATCTTCTTGAGTTTGAAGATACTTTGCCTATGACCCAACATTTAGTGTATCTTTGAAAATCACACATGTGCACTTGAGAAGAATGTTTATTCTGTGGCTTTGGGATGAAATGTTCTGAGGGTGTCATTCAGCATTGATGTTTCTTTGCTGATTTTTTTCTTTAGAGGTTTTGTTCAGTGGTGATAGTGAGGTATTAAAGTCTGCTACTATGATTGTATTGCTGTCAATCTCTCCCTTGATATCCTCGAGGAGATTTTTATTTATATGGGTGCTACTGTATTGGGTGTGTATATGTTTACCAGAGTTATTTCTTCTTGTTGGATTGTTCCCTTTAGTATTCTAAAGTGGCCTTCCTTATCCCTTGTTATGTCCTTCACTTTGAGATCTAATTTGTCAGATATAAGTATTGCTACCCAAGCTTATTATTTTTTTTTCATTTCTGTTCATCTGAAAAATCTTTTTTCCATTACTTCACCTTCAGTCAGTGTGTGTCTTTTTTTCTGAAGTGGGTCTCTTGTAGACAGCAGATATATGGGTTATGTTTTCTTATCATTCCTTTACCCTATGTCTTTTGATTGGGGCATTTAATTCATTTACATTTGAAGTTATTATTGATAGGTACTTATTTGTCACCATTTTTATTCTTTATTGCTGTGTTCCTTCTTCGCTTCCTATTTCTTTTTTTACAGCAGACCCTTTAACATTTCTTGCATTGCTGGTTTGGAGGTAATAAATTATCTTAGTCCCCTTTTGTTTGTGAAGCCCCTGATTTCACCTTCAATTTTGATTGAAAACTTTGATGAGTACAGTATTCTTGGATTCAGACCCTTCGTTTGCATGACTTACTATATTTCATTCCATTCCCTTCTGACCTGATGAGTTTCTGTTGAGAAATTCCTTTCTAGGCTGATGGGGGTTCCCTTGTAGGTAACTTTCTATCTCTGGCTGCTTTTAATATTCTTAATAAAGAACATTATAAAATGATGAACAAAAGGATATATACAGAGGCCATAAAGCATCAATAAGACTGTCAAATTACAGCAGGAAGTGTAAGGAGAGGTGGGGTAGATAAGAGATCAACCAAAGGACTTGTATGCATGCATATGAGCATAACCAATGAACACAAGACACTGAGGGGTTAGGGAATGCCTGGGAAAGGAGGGCAATGGGAAGATATGTATACATGTAACACATTAATAATTTTTTTAAAAAAAAAGAGAAAAAGATTCTTAATTTTTTGTTTGTGTTTGCCAATTTAATTACTATGTGCCTTGGTGTTGGTCTTTTTGGGTTCATTATTGCTTGGGACTCTGTGAGCTTCTTGGATTTGTGTGGGTTTTTTCTTCTCTGTATCAGGGAATTTTTTTGTTATTATTTCTTCAAGAAGGTTTTCTAGTCCTTTCTCATTTTCCTCTCCTTCTCGTAGCCCTTTTATGCCATGTTGTATTGTTTCATGTTATCCTAAAGTCCCCTTATGCTCTACTCCTGCTTTTTATTTCTTTTCTAGAAGCTGCTCTACTTGGGGATTTTTTCCTATCTTATCTTCTGATGTGGTCTTCTGCTTCTTCTAGCCTACTCTTGATGCTTTCTATTGAGTTCTTTACAGCATCAATTTTATTTTCCTTTTCTTCTTGGTTCTTCTTCATTTCCTCTTGATTCTTTCTCATATTGTTGAATCTGTCCTCCATTCGTTTCAGCCAACTTATGAACATTTCTCTGAATTCTTTCTCTGTCATTTTGCTTGCCTCCATTTTGTTTACTTCATTTTCTGGTGATGCCTGCTTTTCTTTCCATGTGGACTGTTTCTTTGTCTCCCCATGGTCTCTCTTCACTGGGTGTCTGGTTATGTAGTTCTCTTCTCCTCATCCCAGGTGAAATCGAACCTTTCTGTGATGGAGTGTAGAGCTCCTCTGTGTCAATTGAGGACTGGTGTCCTGAGGTATGCAGGTGCTCAGTGGCTGCTACAGTTGTAAATTGTCAGGCTTCTGATAACATCCACCCTCCCCTTCCAGATGGTGCAGTCTCTGCATCCCCACAGTTGCCATTTTTGTTGAACATAGTACTAATAGTCCTTGTCACAGCAATTAGGCGACATGAAATAAAAGACATCAAAACCTGATATGAAGAAGTAAAATTATTCCTGTTTACAGATGACATGATCTTATTCATGTCATCTGAAAAGCTGTAGCCCACTTCCAAAAACAGAACTAATAAACAAATTCAGCAAAGTTTCAGGATATGAAATCAACATATGAAAATCGGTTATGTTTCTGCACATTATCAATAAACTGCCCAAAAATGAAACAAAATATACAACTCCATTCACAATAGCATGTAAAAGAATAAGATACTTAACAATAAATATGAACAAGTAGGTAAAAGACTTTTACAGTGAAAATTACAAAGTACTGCTGTAAAAAATTAAGTATGACAAAAATAAATATAAAGATACCTTCTGTTTATGGTTTGGAAAAAATAATGTTAAAAGTTCATACTATCTAAAATGAACTACACATTCAATGCAATCCCTATCACCATCGCAATGACATTTTTATAGACATTTTTTAAAATCCTCAAATTAATTGGGAGTCTCCAAGGGCTCCAAATAGCCAAAATAATTTGAAAAAGAAAAACACAGAAAATGCAAATTTCCTGATTTCAAAATATATTACTAAGCATATTATTCAGCCTTAAAAAGAAAATAAATCTTGTCACATAATTACATGAATGAACCTTGAAGACATTATGTTTGCCACAAAAAGACAAGTAGTGTATGACTCCACTTACAGGAGTTATCTAAAGTAGTCCATTCCTAAAAACAGAAAGTATAAGGGTGGTTATCAGTGGCTGGAGGGAAGGGGGAAAATACATTTTTAAATGAATACAGAGATTCAGATTTGCAAGATGAAAAATTCTAGAGCTCTATTTTATAAAAATGTGAATATTCTAATACTACCGAAGGGTGCACTTAAAAATTATTATGGTGATCAATTTTATGTTGTGTTTTATTATAATGAAAATGTTGTATAAACACATTCATGGGATTGATACATACCAACCCCAGGGCGGTAATTATTTCTGTGGAGGACAAAACATGAATGGGATTAAAGTGGGGTAAAATTTTATTTATTATCAATAAATCTGAATCAAATATAAAAACAACGTTAACATTTGTCAATCATGGATGAAGAGTATGTTTGATGCATTATATTTTGTACTTTTATATTAGAAATATTTTGTAATGTACATGTGTTCTATTTAAATCCCAACATTTATAAAACATTGTTTAAGGATTCAGAAGTAATAAAGGGAAAGGAAAGGGATTTCAATGTAGGTCTACCTAATTCTAAATTTCTTAAGAGATACCCCTATTCTAAAATAATGGTTATATAAATGTTATATAAGTGACTGAGAGCATCTACAATGGTCACCTGATTTTTCTCCTCTTCTCTTCTAATGTGACTAGCACTTAAAATTCTCTGACTTAGAGAATTGATAACCAGTTAAATGATTGTGTTTGTTGAATATCCTCAGTGTTCCCAGACTAATTTCTTCCTAGGTCCTACTCGCATATGTTATATCATTGTTATCCTTGCTTTATACCTACTAGTATTATTAACCTACCTACTAAGAAATCCTAAATGCCTATAAAGTTTCCCTTATATTCTCCATTCCCTAAATCTGTATCCTTGCAGATCTCAAACTTAATTGAAAATGTACACAGAATACTCAAGTTAGAGAGTAATGTCATAGAAACATTCCAACTTGGAGTAAAAGCCATTCTCCATCTTTTGCACTATATAAAAAGGTTGTACAATCATAACCACTGGGTTCAATAGAGTCTGAAGCAAGCTTCACAGCTCCAGTGGTAATAGGAACCATTTAGTAGTCCTAACCAGGGGGATTTTTTTAATATGTAAATGGTATGTGTGTGTTGATAAAAAAGGACCAGAGACACCATGAATAACATATACTAGGGAGGGAGCCAAGATGGCGGCATAGTTAAACACCTACACTGCTGCCTCGCACAACAATTTCAAAACTACAACTAAAAGACAGAACGGACATCATCCAGAACCACAGGAAAGCTGGCTGAGTGGAAGTTCTACAGCTAGAGGGAAAGAGAGGGGCTCACGGACACCCAGAGGAACTGCAAAAAGCTGAGGTACGGAGACGCGCGCTGAGAGAGCGGGTGCCCGAGTACCTGGCTGGCTTTCTCTGACAGGAGGGAAACGGAGACTCCCAACGGTATTGAACCCCTTATCCTACGACACTAAACCGCAGATCCAGCCGAAACTCATACGGGGGGAGTTTGGACTGTGAAAAGGGAGAAGTGCACAGAAACTTAGGGGAGTCGCCGCGGTGCGTACGCGCACACACAGGGCGCTGGCGCCACACTGAGGACAGATTGCTGATTCTGCCACTGGCTTTTGCTACTGGGCGGGAGACAGACCCTCCCAACTGCGCCACTTCTGAGTCCACTGAGCCCCTGTTTCGGGCGAAACCCTGGAGACCTAGACTCGTGTGGTCCTGGTGCGCAGGGGAGCAGGGGAGCTGGAAAGGCAGCGGTCTGGAGGCACTTCGAGCGCGCGCGCGCTCACAGGACCGCTCCAGCGATTACCCAGTCACGTGAGACTCGGGGGCCGTGGAGGGCGGGGCCGACTGGAAGGCAAGGCGGTTCCTTAAGCCCTGAGACTCCACCCATCCCAAGCTCAACAGAGGCTTCTGTGGTCTTGCAAGTAAAAAAGTTTCCCCGACTTAGTGAAAATGCCAAAACAAGGGAAGGGACCAAAAACAAAAGAAATGGAGGAAAAAAAACGACTGGATATAGAG
>PVJN01039146.1:0-19954 GCA_004026805.1 Lasiurus borealis
GGGGGGGGAGAGGTGTAAGTGAGGGGAGGAGCGGTGAAGGTGAGGGGGGACTGGACATGGGGAGAGCAGGGGATAAGGTAGAGATAACAAAATAGCTTGTCTTGACAATGTTTTAAGACTGCCTGATGTGCAGCTATGTAATGAGTGGGTCCTAAAATAGCTTGCTTTGTGTATATTGCATAGGAAGAGAGCCATATAGCAAGGCTGTGCGTCACCCCCTATCCTGTCTTCACCTCCAAGATGTAGAAACAATCTGATGAATGGAAAGAACATTCAGATTAAGAAATGCTGGATTTTATCTTATGTCTATCAGATGACCTAGGTTGCTTCACTTAAAACCCCAAGTCCCCTCCTCTAACAGGAGCTTGGGCCATATGATTTCTAAGGCCTTACGGCCCTTACACTAGAAATGCTCAACATTCTAGATGTTTAAAGGTTTAGACATGGGAAGACTTCAGCTTAATAATACAAGCTCTTGCAGTCACATATAAAAACATGTCCCCCTCCCTGATGTAGAGCACAAAGAATCCCACACCAAATCCTTAAACTGTGATGGGAAAAGAGCCCATGCTTGATTATTCTGGAAATGAAACCTTTTTATTTTTTATTTTTGGAGCGTGACCTTGGTCACTTGCTAAATTTTTAGCACTTTCATTGGACAGTGATTAAGCATACAGATAAGAGGGAAACTCAGACGTTCTCTCACTTAAAAAATAACAATAATAAAATAAATTAAACATGGTTATACTGGAAAATACAGAAAACTCCAAGGACACAAAAATTTCTTAATAATCTTACCACTCAGATATAATCACTGTTCCCACTGTAGTGTACATTTTTATGTTATTATTTTAATGTGGGCATGAGAAAGAATTGTGTCTGAAAAGGGACTTATAGATGCATTAGGGTTTGAATCTGATAGAAGCACTATTTATTTCAAGCAGATTCCAGAGCATAAAGTTGGGCCAGATTGCAATCTGAGCTAAATAATAGACAAGTGGGTTAATTATCACAAGACTGGTAAATTCTTTTATGGCTAAGAGAACAAATTTGACTTGCCATACAAATACTCTAACATAAAATATTTTTTCAGTATTTTATTGACTTCAGAGAGGAAAGGAGAGAGAGAGATAGAAATATCAATGATGAGAATCATTGATCGCCTGCCTCTTATACTCCCAACACCAGGGATTGAGCCTGCAACCAAGGCTTGTGCCCTGACTGGGAACAAAGCCTTGACCTTCTGATGCTCAGTCATTGCTCAGTCATTGAGTCATGCCAGCTGGGCAACAAATTCTTTTGTTTTGTTTTTAAGCCCCTTTGTCTCTTCTTTCCAAGCTCAATCCTGGACATTGACCCTTCTCTAAACAGCTCCTTCTCACTGCATTCACCACATTATTATCATATTCACCTGTTTATTCATCCTCTCTCCCTCTAGATGGGGAAGCTTTGTCCATCCTTATATACTCAACAAATGTCATAACATATAATTATCTGCAGGAAACATGTTTTACAAACTTTAGTATCATGATAGCCATGTTATAGAAAAAAACATTTCTAGAAGATTGAACAAAAAACTTGGTTCTTGATATCTCAATATCTTGGAAAGCTTCTTGACCTAATTTGGAATAGATTTAAGAGAGAGAAATTTCAGTAATAATGATAGGAGATAGAATGTGTATAAACTTAAAATCTAATTTAGAACTTTAACCAGCTGGTTAAATGGTTAGTGTTCCTGAAGTCTCTGAATGAAGCTGTTCCTTCAACTTAACTCTTCATCTTCCCAAGGAAGCAGTGACTACTCCAGTGCTTCTGTCATAGTATTCATCAACGGGTTGTTTCTTTGCAAGACTTAGGCTAAATACCACACACACACACACACATGAATACACATCATACATAGTGACACACACAGCTTCAACCCTTCCTCTTTTTTCTCTTTTCTCTTTAACCAAACCTAGATTTAAACACATTTCTGCATAACTTTTTTATTCCATGTAATTACTGAGCTTTCCCATATTCTGAAATATTACCAATATTGATGGCTATGAAATATTCTATTCTCTGACTATACCATGATTTATTTAAATAATTACAAATTATTGGGTACTTTGGTTACTTCTTGAATTTATATTTGGGATACTGTAGTAAGAATCATTTAAAATATATTTTTTGAAATGGTAGTGATATTTTTATTTTTTAAGTATTTTGTATTAGTTTCAGGTATACAGCATAGTGGTTAGACAATCATATATTTTACATAGTATTTTCCCCTATATTTCCAGAACCCACTTGGCACCATTCATAGTTATTACAATATTATTAACTATACTAGAAGCCTGGTGTATGAAATTTGTGCATGGGGGTTGGGGGTCCCCTCAGCCCAGCTTGTACTCTCTCTAATCCAGGACCCCTTGGGGGATGTCTGACTGCCGGTTTACATTTACATTTTTGTTCAATTTTCTAGAAATGTTTAAACTGTTAGTTGGACATCCCTCTCACAATCCGGAACCACTAGCTCCTAATTGCTCATCTGCCTGCCTGCCTGATTGCCCCTAACTGCGCCCCCTGCTGGCCTGGTTACCCCTGGCTGTCCCTTCTACCAGCCTGGTTACCCCCTAACTGCCCCCCCCCCGCCCCTCACTTCCCCTCTCTCCCGGCCTGCTCGCCCCATGTAGCCTACTGTTCGGTCATTTGGTCACTCCTCACTGTCCCCCTGCCAGCCTGGTTGCCCCATGCAACCTGTTCAGTTGTCCATTCTATTGTTTGGTTGTGATAGTCACTTAGGCTTTTATATATATAGATTGTTTATGCTGTACTTTATATCCCTGTGACTTTTGCAATTACCAAGTTGTGCTTCTTAACCTCTTCACCTTTTTCGACCAGTTCCCTAACCCCTCTCCCCTCAGGCAACCATCAATCTATTATCTTTATTTGTGAGTCTATTTTAATTTTGTTGTTCATTTATTTTGTTCTTTACATCCCATATATAGTGAAATCATATGATATTTGTTTTTCTCTTACTGACTTATTTCACTTGGCATAATACTACCTAGGTTCATGCTGTCACAATTGGTAAGATTTCATTTTTTTTTATGGCTGAATAATATGCCATTGTATATGTGTACCACCACTTCTTTATCCACTTGGCTATGGATGTTTTGGCTGTTGTAAATAATGCTGCAGTAAGCATAGGAGTGCATATAATCTTTCAAATTCATGTTTTGCATTTCTTTGGATATAAACCCAGAACTGGAATTGCTGGGTCATAAGGCAGTTCTATTTTTAATATTTTGAGGACCCCTCATATTGGTTTCCATAGTGGCTACACCAGTCTGCATTTCCACCAATGGTATACAAAGGTTCCCTTTTCTCCACATATTTGCCAACACTTGTCATTTGTGCATCTATGGTAATAGAAACATAATATGCTAATTAGACCAGACAGCTAAATGACCTTCCAGACAACCTTTCAGACCACCTTCCGAACGAAGCTGGGGCTGCAAGGACCAAGCCCCTTGCAAGAATTTCGTACATCAGGCCTCTAGTTTTTTGATAATAGGCATTTTAACAGGTATTAGGTGATATTTCATTGTGTTTTAAATTTGCATTTCTCTGATGACTAGTGACATTGAGCATCTTTTCATATGTCTATTGGCCATCAGTCTGTCTTCTTTGGAGAAGGTCTAAGGTCTATTCAGGTCTCCTGCCCACTTAGCATGGTTTGCTAAGTGTCTGGTCATCGTTCAATCAATCAAAGCGTAATATGCTAATGATATGCTAAGACCACTCAACAATTCGCTATGACATGCACTGACCATCAGGGGGCAGACAATTGACCAGTCAACCAGTCATATGACTTGCACTGACCATCAGGGGCAGAGAGTTGACCAGTTGACCAGTCGCTATGATGTTCACTGACCACCAGGGGGCAGGTGCTCTGACTGGTAGATTAGCTTGCTGCTGGGTTCCAGATAATGTGGCCTGAGCAAGATGGGCCAGACACGCCCTGAAGCCTTCCCATGATTCCTTCCCACTGGCCAACCTCCCCCATCTCTCCCTGGCCCCTCTGCTTGGCCTGCACCCTGTCACAATCCAGGACCCCTTGGGAGATGTTGGAGAGCTGGTTTTGGCCCAATCCCTCAGGTTAACTGAGGGACCACATTGGTGCATGAATTCGTGCACTGGGCCTCTAGTTTTGAATAAGTGTGGTGAAAGTGGACATATCTGTCTTATTCCTGATTTTAAGATAAATGATTTTTAGTGTTTCTTTGTTGAGTATGTTGTTAGCTATGGGTTTGTCATATATATGGCTTTTATTATGTTGAGGTATGTTCCCTCTGTTTTTACTTTGATAGTTTTTCTCATAAATGGGTACTGGATTTGTCAAATGCTTTTTCTGCATCTATTGATCTGATCATATGATTTTCATTTTGTGTATATGGTATATCACATTAATTGATTTGCAGGTATTGTACTAACCATGTATCCTGGGAATAAATTCCACTTGATATGGTATATGATAGTTTTAATGCATTGCTGAATTTGATTTGCTAATGTGTATTTTGTTGAGGATTTTTGTCTCTTTGTTTACCAGGGATATTGGCGTATAATTTTCTTCCTTTGTAGTGTCTTTATCTGATATTTGGAAATAGGATAATTCTGGCCTCTTAAAATGAGCTTGGGAGTCTTCCCTCCTCTTGACTTTTTTTTGGAGTAGTTTGAGGAGGATGAGGGTTAGTTCTTCTTGGAATGTTCAGTAAAATTCACCCATGAAGTCATAGAAGCATTGAGCAGACTGGCACACTGCCCAACCTATAAGGAAAGATGAGGAGGTGGGGTGAGGGTGTAAGAGATCAACCAAAGGACTAGATGCATGCATATGAGCATAACCAATGGACACAGATGATGAAGGGGGGCACTTGAGGGCATGTGCTTGGGGGTGGGGGTGGCTAGGGAGAAGTCAAGGTGGGGGGAACAAAACAGAATTGCTTATCTGCTCTAAATAATTAAATAAATAGGGCTGTTTTTCTCTCTAGAGTTAAGAAACGTAAGTAAAAAGTAGGGAGAGGAAAAAAAGAAGGTGCCCTTATTTCTAGCAAACTCCCATGTCCATGGTGGATGAAATCTCAGCTGATTTTTACAGCCAGACTATTTGGGCTCCTCTTCCTGATTGATACTAAACGCTGGGTTGATGGCATAGAATTGAGACCTCTTGCTCCTCAGAGGAGATTTTTGCAACTGAATCCCTCCAGATTTTCAATTGATGCATATCAATGGAGGGTCAGCCCATTTCTTACCAATCTCAATGTAACTTATTCTATAAATCCTTGTTATAAGACTTCTTTTAGCTAGTGTTCTTTTTGATAATTTATTGTTTGTTCTATAATTCACCTGTAATTTTGGATTAGTCCTGGGAGCAGGTGAGTATAACTTCCATCTACTCTGCCACCATGTCGATTGTCTAAAAATATTTTTAAGTACATCCATAATAGTTTTTTTCGTTTGTGTTTAAGGGGAAAAGCTGTCTAGGCATTGTAATTGAAATGTTTACCAACATAAAAAACTTAGGATATAAATTTTCCAGTTATTTGACCATGGAAGAAAATAGGAATATAATAATAATTGATAACTTTGAAAGAACTAGGTAGAACAAAATCATGTCTGAATTTCCGTATGTGGTGAAACCATTGGATAGTAACCTTTGAGATGAGTCATTCCAATTCCTTCCTCTCTATTTGTGTATTCTAAATATTTCTATTTCATCCACCAGCCCTCATAATTTTCGGGTAGAGTGTGCTGGACTTGGAAGTCATGTGGGATGTGGAGCAATCCTTGTTGTGTGGGACTGTCCCACATATCTTAGGGGTCTGGCAGCTTTGGCTCTAGTCCACCAAATGCTAGCAGACTAGGGGGTGTACAACTCCTCCCCCACTTGAGAAATGACAATCTGCATGATGGATTACTGAAACTATGTTTTAGGAGAGTATTAACATAGGTACATGTTCATGATCTATTTATACATGGGGGAAAAAGTAGTTACATTATGGCATTATGTGATGCCATTTTTTAAAAATAATCCTCACCTAAGGATATATTTATTGACTTTAGGGGGAGAGGAGAAGAGGAAAGGAAAGATTAAGGGGAGGGGAAGAGAGGGGAGACAAGGGGAGGGAAGGAGGACACATTGATTGGCTGCCTCCATATGTACCTTGACCATGAATAAAATCTATAACCTTTTGGTGCATGAGATGATGCTCCAATCAACTGAGCCACCCAGCTGAGGTGTGATTCTATTTTTGTTACTATATACTACATAATTATGTACAGAAACATATATTGGAGAGACATAAATCAATATTATATTGGTGGTTACTTTCAGGTGGGATGACAGTGGGTTATTTAAAAAAGATTCTTTTTGGTTTCCAAAATTTTCCCCCATTGAGCCCCTATTAAGTTTGTAAATTAAGAAATTATAAGTAAAAAATAGTATGCTATTCAGGCTATGGAACCCTAATATATTTGTTAAAAATATCTGTCATCATATGATATAATTTTACTTTCTGTGTTTTTTTTAACTATTATCTCAATCTGAGGTAAAAAGGAATATTGGGAGAAAGTTAGGAGAGAATGGATTTATTTTTAATTTTTGTTAACTAAAGGAAACAAGGCATTTTCAGTGGTACCTGTGGCTTTTATGGGTTGGGTTATTTGGGATCAGAAAGCAAATATTAAAGATGACTTTTATAGGGTCAGATGATGCTTAAAACCAAATTTGTGTCCTAGATACCTCTTCCTTTGTTTGAGTGTTTTATTCTATGGATTTGCCTCTCTGATCATTAACCCTCCCTTGCCCCTCAGATAGACACTGATCCAGGTTTTATTGATCTTGTGCCAAGACCACATTGGTAAGGACAGCTTTGTGTTGAAGCATATATAGCACTTGTTGTTTGCTTCTAAATAAATAATAATGGGAATCCTAACATAGGTGCTCTGGAAATAGCAGGCACAGAGGTGCTGCTTGTTCAGGACACAGACCAAGATCTGTCAGGCTGGAGTACACTGCCCTGTGGAGAGAATGTGTGTCAGAAAGGTTTCAGTGGCCAGGCCCCACCGGGCTTGGTAGCCAGGGTGTGGATTTCGGATTTTAAGTTCAAAGAGAAGCCATCGGAGATTCTAAATGGGAATGGCATGCTCAGATTACATATTTAAAAGACCACTCTAAGTATCGTATGTTGTGGGGAGACATCTTGCAGGCGAAAGCATCCCTCTTGTGGGAGGAATGGTGGCAATGAAAGAGGCAGGAATGTGACAGGTGAAGATAGATGACTCGGGACTTTTCCCTTTTGGGAAAGAAAGAAAGCTTTTATGAGGAACACATAGCATTTAGGCTTAATATTAATGCCTACCCAAGTCCTTTGTGCTTTTTTAAAGTTCTCTTGTTTGTTGAGCTCTCCTGATATATGACTTAAAGTGTTGGAAAGCCAAGTGTCAGGTGTAATATCACAGTGCCCAGTGCAAAAAGTCTTTAATATTCATCAAACATTCATGTCATTCAAATTAGCCAACTCCCTCCCCACAATTACTTGTGAACCTTTAATGCCCTTCACTGTGCCTGCATCTGAGCTAATTTCTTTCTTTGTGTTATCGCTACAACCACACCCGAACTAATTCTTCATTTGTGTGTTCCTTTTTTTCTCTGTCCCTGACTGTAAGCTCCAGAGAGACAGGGATTATGTCTACTTAGTTACATAGTTTGCTTTCTTACAGAAATTAGAGCCTCATAGGAGGCCTTAGGTACAAGGAGGTGACCCTAGGAAGCAGGAACACAGGAGGAAAAAGAGCTAACAGCAGGTGTGTAACTTCCAGTGACTGAAATTAGTGCTCTGAGGCCTCTCTCAGGGACTTTGTAGAAAGTTCTCAGATGTATCCCTCTGAAAATTGGGGGCTGCAGTGTTTATTCATACATTCCTCCTTCTATTGCCCATGAGGGAGGTAGCTCTGCCTCACAAAATCCTTGAGGCTGAAAGTGAAGAGACTTGGCAGGTGCTTGAGGGGGATAATGTGAGTGAGCAGAATTGTCTGAGGAGCCATAGCACCTGCTACAACCACTGGGCCTCCTAGGCTCAACTCTGCCTGGCACAGGAAGCAGGTGTCTAATAATCACTTATTAAATAAATGCGATTCATGAAATGATGTGAGCAAAGTGGTTTGTTTCCTGCTCCATAGGCCAGGTGTGCTATCATTATTATTGATCAAAAAGTATTATTAGGATCTCAGCTCCCACTGAATTCCCTGTCCTCGATGTCCCTTCCCAAACTCTTCCTTTCTGGTTTATGGAGTATTTTGAACTATACAATATGTCTCCTCCTCTTCCTTCCCTCTGCCGATTCTGATGCTGGCCGTGTGGTCTGACGCACTAGCTTACCCATTCTCTGGGCATTGGAGTGGTTCTGGCTATTTGGGGGCTCCGTTCCAGCCCACCAAGATGAGGAGAGGTATTTATTTCAATGCAGCTGGTCTACTTTGTGTTAGGAGTTTCTCATAGTGTCCCCAGGGACACAGCACTTCCTGCTTCTGAAATGTGTCCCCTGAAAGGCCAGGCTAGAAACACCCCGTTACCTGTCTTCACAGAAGCCCCTCCCCTGTGCCTCTAAGTCATTGGTCCATTCCCAGGTTGTTGCACCTAGAACTTTGGGATAATATTTCCCAATTAGGAATCTTGTGGGACACTTTTTTTAAAATTAAATCTTTATTATTTAGATTATTAAATTTCTCTTTTTTTCCCCTCTATAGCACCCTTCTACCCAGCTCCCACCCTTCCCTCTGTCCTTACCTTCCTCCCATTGATCTCATCCATAGGTGTATGATTTTTGTCCAGTCTCTCTCTGTACACCCCTCATCCCTTTCCCCCTGAGAATGATCAGTCCACTCCCTTTTTGTGCTCCTATTCTATTATATTCACCAGTTTATTCTGTTGATCAAATTTTTAATTCACTTAATTTTTAGATTCACTTTGTGATAGATATGTATTTGTTGTTCATAATTTTTTGGCTTTTACCTTTTTCTTCTTCCTCTTCTAAAAGAGTACCTTTCAGCATTTCATATAATACTGGTTTGGAGTTGTTGAACTCCTTTAGCTTTTTCTTCTCTGTGAAGCTCTTTATCTGCCCACCAATTCTGAATGATAGCTTTGCTGTGTCCCGAACCGCGGGTGAAGTCAATGAGGACCTTAGAGGGGGAGTGGGGATGAAAGAGACAAGAGACACAAGGAATGGAGACAAGACAAAGTTCTGATCAAGTCTCTTTTATTCAAGAGGAGTTCGGGGTATTTATAGGGAGAAATAAGGAAGTTAGCGAAAATTCCTAGCCCTAAGGCGAAACGCCTGGCTTTCGGGAGATAGGGAGATAGGGTTTGGTGTAATTGAAACCTAGCCCGAGGTTAGTGCTAACGTGGCTGAAGGTTACTACAAAATGGCTTTCAAGCACAACACGTTTCCCACATTGCTGGATAGATTATTCTTGGTTGTAGGTTGTTGCTATTCATCACGTTGAATATTTCTTGCCACTCCCGTCTGGCCTGCATCATTTCTGTTGAGAAATCAGCTGACAATCTTATGGGTGCTCCCTTGTAGGTAATGAACTGTTTTTCTCTTGCTGCTTTTAATATTCTCTCTTTGTCTTTTGCTCTTGGTATTTTAATTATGATGTGTCTTGGTGTGGTCCTCTTTGGATTTCTTTTATATGGGGTTCTGTGTACTTCCTGGACTTGTAAGTCTATTTCTTTTACCAGATGTGGGAAGTTTTCAGTCATTATTTCTTTAAATAGGTTTTCAATATCTTGCTCTCTCTCTTCTTCTTGCACCCCTACAATTATGTTGGTACACTTGAAGCTGTCCCATAGGCTCCTTACATTATCTTCACATTTTTGGATTCTTTTCTCTTCTTACTTTTCCAGTTGAGTGTTTTCTGCTTCTTAATATTTCAAATTTTTGACTTGATACTTGCCTTCCTCTAGTCTGCTTTTAGGACTCTGTATAATATTTTTTTATTTCAGTCAGTGTCTCTAGTTGGTCCTTTTTCATCTCCTCTTGGGACTTGCTAAATTTATCCATCATCTCTAGTTGGATCTTTTGCATCTCTAGTTGGTCCTTTTGCATCTCCTCTTGGGACTTGATAAATTTATCCATCTTTTCTAGCATATTCTTGAAAAACCTTATAAGCGTGGTTTTGAACTCTCTATCCGGTCGTTTTTTTTCCTCCATTGCTTTTGTTTGTGATCCCTTCCCTTGTCTCAGCATTTTCACTATGCTGGGGGAACTTCTGTGTTGAATTCAGCCTTATGATACCAGACTTGCAAAACCAAAGAAGCCTCTGTTGAGCTTGGGATGGATGGAGTCTCAGGGCTTAAGGGACCACCTTGCCTTCCAGTAGGCCCTGCCCTCCACGGCCCCTGAGTCTCACATGACTGGGTAATTGCTGGAGCGGTCCTTGTGCACGCCCGCAGTGCCTCTAGACCACTGCCCCTCCGGCTCCCCTGCGCACCCAGACCACACAAGTCTAGGTCCCCAGGGTTTCGCCCGAAACAGGGGCTTAGTGGAGTCAGAAGTGGCACAGTTGGGAGTGTCTGTCTCCCGCCACTCATGAAAGCCAGCGGCACAATCAGTAGTCTGTCCTCTGTGGTGCAGTGCCATGTGCGCCATCAGACCTCTGATCTTTTGCAACTCCCCTAAATTTCCATACACTTCTTTCTTTTCACAGTCCAAACTCCCCCTGTATGAGTTTCCGCTGGATCTGGGGTTTAGTGTCATAAGATAAGGGGTTCAATGCCATTGGGAGTCTCCGTATCCCTCCTGCTAGAGAAAGCCAGCCAGGTTCTCCAGCACCCCTCTCTCAGTGCGTGCGTCTCCATACCTCAGCTTTTTGCAGCTCCTCTGGGTTTCTGTGAGCCCCTCTCTTTCCTTCTAGCTGTAGACCTTACACTCAGCCAGCTTTCCTGTGGTTCTGGATGATGTCTGTTCTGTCTTTTAGTTGTAGTTTTTAAATTGTTGTGCGAGGCAGCAGTGTAGGTGTTTACCTATGCCACCATTTTGGATTCTCTCCCACGCTTGTTGAATATATGTAACAAGTGTACTCTTCTGGAAACTGATTGAGTGTGGAGCCTAGGAATCTGTTTTTAATAAAACAGGTTCATTCTAATCTTCAGAGAACTATAAGGTGGGGAGCATGGGGCTTGGGCTCTAGATACTGGGAAGGCTTGTTATTAGGGACAATGTTCTGCCTCGCCATGACATCCATGTCCCCTCTAAGGGAGGTCATTGACCTGTACAAGTACATGTATTATGTTGGAAAGTCAGTTCGTGAATATTTATTGACTTCTAGTTCTGTTTTCTGCTAGTGCTTTCTTTAAGAGTCATTTTAAAATCTGTGCCTTGGTTTCTTTATCTTTGAAGTTGGCTACCCGATATATTTTCTTTTTAATTAATTAATTAATTAAGTAATTATTTTTATCTGGAAAACATAACCTGCTTTATTTGAAAAACAGGCCATCTTTCTAAAACATCAAAGGGAAAATCCACATCAGCTATCCCGTAAGTTTTTTTTTATTTGATAAATCTTTATTGTTCACATTATTACAATTGTTCCTTCCCCCCCCCCCATAGCTCCCCTTCACCTGGCTCCCCTCCCCCTAATTGTCCTCATCCATAGGTGTATGATTTTTGTCCAGTCTCTCCCTGTATCCCTCTCACCCCTTTTCCCCTAGAATTGACGGTCTACTCCCTTTCTATGCCCCTTATTCTATTGTATTCTGTTCTTTCTGTTTATTCTGTTCATCAGGTTTTTAATTCACTTGATTTTTAGATTCACTTGTTAATAGTTATGTATTTGTTGTTCATAATTTTTATCTTTACCTTTTTCTTCTTCTTCCTTTTCTTAAAGAGTACCTTTCAGCATTTCATATAATACTGGTTTGGTGGTGATGAACTCTAGTTTTTTTCTTATCTGTGAAGCTCTTTATCTGCCCTTCAATTCTGAATAATAGCTTTGCTGGGTAGAATAATCTTGGTTATAGGTTCTTGCTATTCATCACTTCAAATATTTCTTGCCACTCCCATCTGGCCTGCATAGTTTCTGTTGAGAAATCAGCTGACAATTATATGGGTGCTCCCTTGTAGGCAATTAACTGTTTTTCTCTGGCTGCTTTTAATATTCTCTTTCTTTTGCTCTTGGAAATTTCTTTCTTTCTTTCTTTCTTTCTTTCTTTCTTTCTTTCTTTCTTTCTTTCTTTCTTTCTTGTTTTCTTTCTTTCCTTCTAATAAATCTGTATTGTTCAGATTATCACAATTGTTCCTCCCTCCCCCCCAATAGCTCCCCTCCACCTGGCTCCCATCCCACTCTCTGCCCTTACCTCCCCCCCCATTGTCCTAATTCATAGGTGTATGATTTTTGTCCAGTCTCTCCCTCCAACACCCTCATCTCTTTCCCCCTGAGAATTGTCAGTCCACGCCCTTTCTATGCCCCTAATTCTATTATATTCACCAGTTTATTCTGTTCATCAGATTTTTAATTCACTTGATTTTTAGATTCACTTGTTAATAGATAAGTATTTGTTGTTCATAATTTTTATCTTTACCTTTTTCTTCTTACTTTCCTTAAAGAATACCTTTCAGCATTTCATATAATACTGATTTGGTGCTGATTCACTCCTTTAGTTTTTTCTTATCTGTGAAGCTCTTTATCTGACCTTCAATTCTGATGATAGCTTTGTTGGGTAATCTTGGTTGTAGGTTCTTGCTATTCATCAGTTTGACTATTTCTTGCCACTCCCATCTGGCCTGCATCGTTTCTGTTGATAAATCACATGATAATCCTATGGGTGCTCCCTTGTAGATAATAATCTGTTTTTCTCTTGTTTCTTTTAATATTCTCTCTTTGTCTTTTGCTCTTGATATTTTAATGATGATGTGTCTTGGTGTGGTCCTCTTTGCATTGTTTTTGTTTGGGATTCTGTACACTTCCTGGACTTGTAAGTCTATTTCTTTCATCAGGTGGGGGAAGTTTTCAATCATTTCTTCAAACAGGTTTTAGCACCCCCATAATTCAGATGTTGGTACACTTCAAGTTTTCCCAGAGGCTCCTTATACTATCTTCACATTTTTGGATTCTTTTTTCTTTTTGCGTTTCCAGTTGAGTGTTTTTTGCTTATTTGCATTTCAAATCTTTGACTTGATTCTTGCATTCCTCTAGTCTGCTGTTAGGTTTCTGTATAATGTTTTTTATTTCAGTCAGTGTATGTTTAATTTCTAGTTGGTCCTTTTCATCTCGTCTTGGGTCTCGCTAAATGTATTCATCTTTTCTAGGAAATTCATAAATGACCTTTTAACCATAGTTTTGAACTCTATATCCAGTCATTTGTTTTCCTCCATTTCTTTCATTTGTGATCTGTTCCTTGTCTCCGCATTTTCACTGCTTCCCTGAGTTGGAAGAGTAGCTTTGTGTGCTAGGTGTCCTATATGGCCCAGTAGCTCTGCTTTTCCAGTTATCTGAGATGGTCACTCTTGGTGCACCCCTTTGAGGACTGTGTGTACAGTCTTGTTGTAGTTAGTTTTTTATTGTTGTTGGTATAACTGGGGGGAATTTACCTCCAAGACAGTTGGTTGTGAGATCAGCTGTGTCTGTGCCCAGAGAACTTCTGTGCTGGACTCACCCTTATGACTTGCAAGATTGCAACAGTCTTTGTGCTGGGCTTGGATGTAGTGGAGTCTCAGGGCTGAGCAGACAGTCTTGGCTTCCAATCAGCCCTGCCCTCCATGGCAGCCCCTGGGTCTCAGTGCCCCTGTGTAATTGCAGCAGCCCTCTGTTTGCAATGGGCTCGTGCTTTCAGACTTCTGCCTTTCCGGCACCCCTGAGTTTCCCTGTGCTCTAGGGACCCATATGAGTCTGCGTCCCTAGGGTCTCGCCAGAAACTGAGGTTCAGTGCAGCTGGACCTGGATTTCAGTGCAGTTGTGAGGTTCTGTTTTCCTCCTACTAGAGAAAGCTAGTGGCACAATCAACAGTCAGTCCTCTTTGCGTGCGTTTCCAGACCTCTGCCTTTCGTGGCTCCCCTAAGTTTCTGTGCACCCTTCCCTTTTCACATCAGTCCAGACTCCCCCCTCTCCCCCGTTATGAGTCTCACCCAGAACTAGGGTTCAGTGCTGTCAGAAGTGGGGTTCAGTGCAGTCGGGATTTTCTGTCTCCCTCCCACTAGAGGAAACCAGCCAGACCCTCCACTGCCCGTCCTCTCCACGCGCGTGTCTCCATACCTCAGCTTTTCGCAGCTCCTCTGAGTCTTTGTGAGCCCCTCTCTTTCCTTCTAGTTGTACAATTTTCACTCAGCCAGCTTTCCTATTGTTCTGGATAGTGTCTGTTCTGTCTTTTAGTTGTATTTTTGAAATTGTTGTGCAAGGCAATAGTTTAGGTGTTCATTTATGCCACCATCTTGGTTTCTCTGCTCTTGGTATTTTAATTATGATGTGTCTTGGCGTGGTCCCTCTTTGGATTTTTTGGTTTGTTTGTTTGGGGTTCTGTGTGCTTCCTGTAAGTCTATTTCTTTCACCAGATGTGGGAAGTTTTCAATAATTATTTCTTCAGATAGGTTTTCAGTATCTTGCTCTCTCACTTCTTCTGGCACCACCATAATTCTGATGTTGGTACGCTTGAAGTTGTCCCAGAGGCTCAACACTATCTTCACATTTTTGGAATCTTTTTCCTTTTTGCTTTTCTAGTTGAGTGTTTTCTGCTTCTTTGTATTTTAAACCTTTGACTTGATTCTTGTGTTCTTCTAGTGTGCTATTTAAGTCTCTATAATATTTTTTATTTCAGTCAGTGTATGTTTAATTTCTAGTTTTTTCTCTTTCATCTGCTCTTGGGTCTTGCTAAATTTATCCATCTTTTCTAGGAAATTCTTGAAGAACCTTTTAACCGTGGTTTTTAACTCTATCTAGTCGTTTGTTTTCCTCCATTTTGTTTGTGACCTGTTTCTTTGTTTCTGCATATTCGCTGCTTCCCTGAGTTGGCAGAGTAGCTTTGTGTGCTAGGTGTCCTATATGGCCCAGTAGCTCCGCCTCCCCAGTTACCTGAGGTGGACTCTCTTGGTGCACCCCTTTGTGGACTCTATCTACAGCCTTGTTGTAGTTAAGTCTTGATTATTGTTGGTATCACTGGGAGTAATTGATGTCCAAGCCAATTGGTTGTGAGGATCAGCTGTGTCAACTTTGGGAGACCTTCTGTGCTGGAGTCAGCCTTATGATACAAGACTTGCACAATTGCAAAAGCTTCTGTTCAGCTTGAATGGGCAGACTCTCAGGGCTGAGCCAACAGCCTTGGCTTCCTGTCAGCCCTACCCTACATGGCCCCTGAGTCTTATGTCCCTCGGTTATCCCTGCAGCCCTCTGCTCGCATTTGAGCTTGTGAGCCTCCAGACCTCTGCCTTGCCAGCTCCCAGAGTTTCTGTGCACTCCAGGGACCGACCTGTATGAGTCTGGTTCCCTAGGGTCTCACCCGAAACTGGGGTTTAGTGCAGTTGGAAGTGTATTTTAGTGCAGTTGAGGGGTTCTGTCTTCCTCCCACTAGAAAAAGCCAGTGGCACAGTCAGCAGTCAGCCCTCTGCGTGCGCACTTGCACGCCTCCAGACCACTGCCTGTTGCTGTTTCTGTGCACTCTTCCCTTTTCACAACAGTCCAGACTCCCTCCATATGAGCCTTGCCCAGAATTGGGGAATTGGGGTACAGTGCAGTTGGAACTGGGGCTCAGTGCAGTCGGGAGTTTCTGTTTCCATCCTGCTAGAGGAAGCCAGCCAGGCATTCCGCTACCCATCCTCTCTATGCACATGTCTCCATACCTCAGCTTTTTGCAGCTTTTCTGATTCTTTGTGAGCCCCTCTATTTCCTTCTAGTCTTAGAATTTCTATTCATCGAGCTTTCTTGTTTTTCTGGATGATGTCCATACTGTCTTTTAGCTGTAGTTTTGAAATTGTCGTGCAAGGCAGCAGTTTAGGTGTTCACCTTTGCCACCATCTTGGTTTCTCCCTGGCTGCCCGATATTTAATCTCGTTCCTTTAGCATAGAAATTTTGGGGAAAACATCTAAGAGAATGCCTTTAATGCAGCTTCAATTCCTTAGAGAAAGAAACTTTATATTTACTGGCATTGAGGATTGTTATTGTTACTAATAATATTATTGGAATTTATTGGCGTCTTGTCTGTGTCTGCATATAGAGCTATTGTTGATTCATAAAGAATGTTTTGCTCAGAGGGTTGTCCTCTTGGGATATACTTTTGTTTTCAAAAGAGTTTCAGGAAACCATAGTCATGCAGCCTTCTGACAGTCGTTCGGGTATACATTAGTGTTTCCTGTGTTGCTTTCTGTTACAGACTTGCTAATATAGAGGCCTAGTTTAATGTGGAGGATTACATGGAACTCTAATAATGTGGTTCATGGTAGACCCTGCTTGGCTTTCAGGTACCGACTCTACATGAAGCACTCTGAAAAGTGGGTTGGATACTCTCCTCTTTCTGCCCAGGTTTTATTTATATATATATATATATATATATATGTATATATATATATATATATATATATAATTGATTTTTTTTTTTCAGAGAGGAAGGGAGAGGGATAGAGAGCCAGAAACATAGATGAGAGAGAGACATCAATCAGCTGCCTTTTGCACATCCCCTACTGGGGTTGTGCCCGCAACCAAGATACATGCCCTTGACCAGAATCGAATCCGGGACCTTTCAGTCCACAGGCCAATGCTCTATCCACTGAGCCAAACCGGTTTTGGCCTGCCCAGGTTTTCTAAGTGTGGATTAGAAAGACACTTGGTAGTCCTCAGCAGGTCTCCTTGTGGAAGAAATGTTATCTGTTTGCAGGAATGAGAGACGAGACATCCTGCCTGTCAGTCCTGTTGGCATGCAACACTTGGAGGAAGGAGCATGGGTTTTATCATGATTATTATACATATTCAGGCATATATCAGAATTGGTAGCTGCTCACATGTCAGTTCCTACTGTGTGCCAGATACAAGAATTAGCCTAGAATAACTGATAAGCAAGACTAATTTGAGAAAGAGACAAATTAAATGATTATGCAAATACATAATTAGAGACTAAGATATGGCACACAGAAGTTGTAGAGGATCAGAATACAGTAAGACATATAGAAGGAAGACTTGGTTGGTCTGATAGGTATCTAAGGGATGGATGGGCTCATTAGGAGGGAAAGTGGAGAGGAAAGAGCATTGAGGGCACAGGAAGAGCATATATGAAGACCTGAGGTGGAAAGGGAACTGAATGAATGCAGTGTAGGTGGGAGCACAAAGAGGAAGACTGATGACACTGAGGGTAAAGATGTGAACTAAAGCTAAATCTTTCAGGATGTCATAATTTACTTTAAGAACTTTAGTATTTATTAAAAGTGCAGTATATAAAGGCAGTGGCAAGGTTGTGTGGGATGATGTGGGGAAGGTAGAGGGGAAGTAGGGAGACCCAGGGAGGTAGTCAAGAGGATAGATGATGTTGGCTTGGCCTAAGGGAGTGCGGTGAGGACAGATGCAAAGATTATTTGGGATAAGAAATTAAAAGACTTGGTAATAAATTGACTCTTGGGTTTGAGGGAGAGGAAAGTGTTACATAACTCAGTTGTCTTCACAAGCAGTTGGGGAAGCCTTTCAAAACCGACTTAGGGAACACTCTCATCTGCTGACTTAATATGGATAGTTGAAATATTGCTATAAATCAAAAATACTATGCTGAATACTTCTTCTTCACAAATTATCACATCTGTGGTTTGACATCATTCTTAGGCCAAGAAACATGTCTCTATGCTTTGTGCGTTGTGCTATTTTGAATTCCAGTCCACCTCCTGAGGGAAGGCCACTGCAGGCTGGTTTAGCACATGCTTTAGGGCTCCAGCAGTGTGGAAACACCAAAGGTTTTTAGAAAAGTTGCACTTCAATCTGCTAGTCATAATTTGCAGTCACAGAATCCAGCAAGAAGCTCTTTTAATATCAGCAAACAATTCAGTTTTGTGTTTGTCTGCTGAGAAGTGCTTTTATTTTGAGTTGTATCATGGTGCTGGCAGCAGTGATGTGGTGGCACAGTGGAACAGCAGTGGGATGGTGATGGTGTTGGGGATGGGGATGGTGGGGTGATAATGGTAGTGATAACAATATGGTGGTGATGGTAGAATTGTTTGAAGTCGTTGCATTCTGATAAGTACTGTGAGTCAAAGTTGGGCTCTGAGGAGTCCATGCTGCATTTCCCATTGCCTGGATTTTGGGCTGAGGGCAGGGATGTGTTGAAGTTGGCAGAGACCTCTGACTGCCCTATTCACCATTGCCCTCTCCAGAAGCATGCATTTGATAGAGACATATTTGATCTATTTTCGTTTTGGGGCAAAGAGAGGAAAGAGAGAATTGGAGGGAGTTGAAACACTGTGATCCAGTTTTGAGTTCAGGCCAGCTCCCAGCCGAGATTTTTGTAGATGGCCCAGGCAGTATCTTTAAAGATCTTAAAAGAAAGGAATTTGAGATACCTAGCTACTGTTTCAATTTGCTTTTCATTGCTTAACTTCTCCAGTGAGAAGCTTTTGTTTCTGTTTCTGCCATGGCCTTTGTCTTTTGCAGTCCCTAATCTCTTATTTCTACACAGAGATTTTCTAGCAGTATGAGTGTGGACAGTCCTGTGTGTGCTCTTTTCCTTGCCTTTCCTTCTTTTTCTCCATATTAGCATCTGGTGTACCAGAGATCACTGGTTTATTTTTTTGGGAGGGATTCTTTTTCCTTCTACCAGAATATACATTTCATGAGCACAGAAACTTTTTTTATTCACTGTTTTATTCCCAACACCCTCCGTGGTTCCTGGCACAGAATTAGGCGTATTATAAGCCTAATCTCATATACCAGTAGTTACCATGAGGATGAAAGAAAATAATATAGGTAAACTGCCTGGCAGTCCCAGCCAGGCGTAGTGAGGGCTGGTGAATTGTTCGGTCCTTCTTGACACTCTTCTTTTAGCATTTAGAGTGCCATCCTGTTTATCTTTTTACCTCCTTAGTGATGTGTCCATTTTTTTTCATTGCTCTTCTTTCTTCTGTCCCATAACTGGTCACTTCCAGAAACCTGGTTAGTGGTCCTGAGGAAGGATGTCTCAGCTTTTATCTCAGCTTATTCATTCGCAGGCTTCCTATTATTGTTACTAATAAAAGGTACAATTACTTATTATCATTATGATGGTATTTATATATGATTGTAGAATGCATGTGTTACTTTAATGTAGCTAACAGTAGTAACAAGCATTATTCATGAACTGTCCTTCCCACAATGAATTGCCCCATAAAGTAGTTGTTATTATTATCTTCACTTTATAGGTAAGGAAACTGAGGCTTAGAGATGTTAATATCTTGCTCGTGGTAGATGGAGAAGTCATTCTGAGATCTGGTTCTTCATTTATCCATCCATGTGAGAGACCATGTGACAGTCATGATGCTGAGCTCTGGCCACACAATAGGGAAAAACAGATGTAGAACCTGTGGTAATTGCTCGTCGCTGGGACAGTCCCCACTCTCACTCCACTGAACACACTGTAGAACGCCCCATTCTAGGCTGAGCCTTGGTTAGGTATTTTCAATTCCCTATTTTAGCCTCACCTCAAGCTTTGAATATCTAAATCTAAACTCATGAATTATCTGTCTGTATGCCTGCTCCTCATCAACATTACATACTTTTGTATCTCTGTTAGAAAAACCACATGTCATTTTTCTTGTCACACAGCCTCAAGACTTTGGAATTATTTTGATTACTCAATTTCTTGTACTTCATAGTTTGAATCCATACCCAGGATCTCTTGATCATTTTACTTTTGGAAATGTATCTCTGATCTGTCTTTTTACCTCCTCAGTTTCTCTCCACCAA
>PVJN01039147.1:0-19954 GCA_004026805.1 Lasiurus borealis
AGTTCTGTGAGAATGATAGGTGACATATACAGTAAATATAATAACAATGGCAAATGCTCAGAATATTGAAAGAGAGATGTTGTTCTCATACATGGGAAGTTTATTTTATGGACACATCTTTCCTTGGTATCTCACTCACACTTTTTATCTAAAAAGGATTCTCAAGAGAATTCTGTTCAATTAGAATCATTCCTACAGTACAGCATGTTTCAAAAAAATTTCTCCTCTAAAAATTATATAGATAACAGGATCCCTAAATATGCAAATGTTTTATGAAAAACTTTTGTTTGGGACAATAAGAGTCTGATGTAGAAAAGAATTTAAAAAAAAAAAAAAGAAGAAGAAGAAGGATGTTTAGGAGGGAAAACTAATTTGCCTTGGGTCAAATTCAGCTTTTCATAAGAATACTGATAGTTTCTTCCTTATGTACTAGTGACATCAGGAAGTCTTTGGTGCTTGCAAGCAAATTCCCTAAAGAGTTTTAAATCTTAGCCTAAAATAAATCATAACTGTTAATTTTTTGGCAAGTTTCACCTCAAGTAGACCTTTGTACAGATTTCTACATTTACATTTCTCTAAACTTGTTATTATGCATGTGTATTTTAAAATACACAGACTTTTTAAGTATAAAGCTGTAAATAGATGATTTTAGCTAAAGGTTCTGCAAGGAACACTTGTTTTCTTGATTTATTTTCACTTGATTATGGATTATTAAGTTTAAAAGGGTGCATTTTTACTATAAAAATATATGTGGGAAAGAAGATGGATGCAAATATTTCTTGACTATAATGAGTATAATGTGACTTTCATCTAGTGAAATATGTGCAGACCACAAATGAGTTTCCAACTGAATTATTTTAGTACTAATATGTTCCTTTTTGAATGTCTCTCCCCTTCACACAACTGTTTTTCTCTTGTAATTTTGAAGGTATACACTTAATCTTGCGATTTCAGTCATATCTGCGTAGTGTAGAAGGCAGCCAGTTCTTAGAATGGCTGATAAACTAGTTGACCTCTATAATCTACATTTTTAGAGAAATACATTTTAGCTATAGATGTTTCCAAAGGTAGAAAGTCTGGGAAGGAAATTAATCTGTAGGTGACAGATGTTTTCATATTAATGCAGATTGGAAATACTCTCTTCCAAACATGTTGCCTTCTGTGGAATTCAAGAGCACTGTTATCTCACGCCCCTAGGTTCTCGGATCCTAAAGCCTGGCACCAAGATGGCCCCTCATCTAAATAAACAGATGCAAGAGTTGCTTTATAGTTAAAGGGTGCAATTTAAATCTGTTGACTTTTACATTTGGTCCTTCCATTTAACTCAGTTAGTTGTATAACTAGTGATAAAAAAAATTCAAAGTCCAGTAGAAGGCACAGTGAGTTGCTTATATCAAAACTCAGAGTCAGTATAAATGTTGCCAGAAGATTTCATCCTATTTGGGCATTTTAAAGCATCTTAGGGAATTGTTTTCCCCCAAAGGGCTTTATTATTAATGGGAGCTGCCCATGTGCTTTAAAGGAAGCATGGACTTCCTCAATTAGAAGACCTTTCAAGAGAGTTAACCAAGAATTTATTTTCTCATTTAGGGAAGAGAATGTTTCCTAGGAGAACACTGAATCTTTCATGACTGCCCTTCTTGCAAACACAATGTGTAAAAATTTTAGTTCCTTAAAAATTAAACAGACAGTGTGAAATGTAATAGGGCCAAAAAGGAACCTATGTTTAGATTCCTGTTTTCTCACCCCCAAGTATTCATCATAACAGGTTATCAGCTCCACATACTAAAAAAAAAAATCATCTTCTTCAGAAAAAACAAAACAAACAAAAAAAAAAACAATGTTAGGTATTTCCAAAATATTCAATTTCAGTAGTATCCAATCTAGATATGATGGAAGTTACAGGAATACCTTCTGTATACCATTTACTATGTGATTATGAATAATTTTCTTTGCCTTCTGCTGCTCTATTGTTTGAGAGCCATATCACCTACTTTACAGAGTTGTAAAGATTAGAGAAAAATTATCTAGAATATCTAGCATATATTAGGTATTTAAATGGATAATTTCTAACAGTTCATCAACTGCCAAAATATTTATTTCTGTTTAACCAATTTAAGTGAACTCAAAAAGTGTAAATTCAGCTTTGTTGCTGTTTGGACATATAATGTTAATCTTTTGGGGCCTCAGTTTTTTTTTATATATATAAAACATTACTCCAACAGATGTAAATTACACTTCACTCACTTCATCCATAGCACTACTGTAGGATTATTCATCACAAAAATATATTTCCTTAATTATATTCCATTCAAACATAAAACTGCCATCTTTTATAATGTTACATATTGCATGCAATAATGAAATGATTTTAATAACTTCCTTTAGATTGAAATACCTGATTATATAATCATTATATATGTTCACTTCTGTTATTTAATACTAGAGGCCCAGTGCAGAAAAAATTTTGCACTCCACGGGGTCCTTTAGCCCAGCCTGCACCATCTCGCAGTCTGGGGTCCTTCTGGGGATGTCCACCTGCTGGCTTAACCTGCTCCCCAGGAAATCAGACCTAAGTTGGCACTTAGACATCCCTCTGCAGCCCCAGAGCTTTAGAGGATGTCTGACTAATAGCTTAGGCCTGCTCCCCTCACTGGACATCCTTAGTGCTGCCACAGAGGTGGGAGCATTGAGCTGGCCAGTCATGAGCCTGCTTCTGGCTGATCGGTGCTCCCCCTGTGGAAGCGCACTGCCCACCAGGGGGAAGCTCTGGCATTAAGCATCTGTCTCCTTGTGGTCAGTGAACATCATAGCGACTGGTCTTTCCAGGTAGTTCCACTGTTAGGGTCTATTTGCATATTCCCTTTTCATTATATAGGATGCTTTCATGTTGACTAATTCTGGAAATTTTGTTAAGTAAATAGAAAAACCAAAATGCTTATGTTTATTATTCAACTAGAAGTTTATCACAGATAAATATTTCAACACAGAAATCTGATCATCTAATAAACTCTCCAGAGGAGAAAGTTTGTCTAGTATAATGATAATTAGAGGTTATTACATTGAAATATATTTTTCAGTGATATAAAGAAGATATTTTTCCTAAAGTAAAAATGGACTCAATTGATAACCTCACATAACACAAATTGTTTGCTGTTATTGTTAGAAACAATGCAGAATTAAATGAGATACTTTTTTTCTGAAAAGTGTAAAGTGAAAAGATAACAGCAGCCTAATTAAAATAATTTTCTGTACTTTCTTTAGTATGACCCTTGTATCCCTAAACATAATGCCATTCTGTCTTTATGCTTTACTCAAATCAGTAAAATGAAATGGTTCAATTTCTCCATGGGGCTCCTTAAAATATACAAAAATAATTTCATTCATTCTCTCCTAACACATATATCTTTCTTAACATTGTCTTGAATTGGCAACATTGCCTGTGGGTGATGAGAAGCTTCTATCTTTACCTTACTCTTCATTATTGGTTCTCTCTTTTGTTTCAAGGGTGATATTTTGCCTCATTTCTTGGGAGAAGGTGTATTAAAATATTTCAAAGAATTTCAATTGTTTTGGAAGTCATCTATTATTCATTGTAACTGGACCACCCACACCCTCACACATAGACTCACCCACAATCTAAATTTATACCATAACCGGTCACTGCGCATGTGAACCACTCAAATATTAGTACATTGTATCAATTAGTTTATAAACACTTTTACTTAATAAGTTAATCAACAAAACCAAATCAATAAGTGATTAAGATCCCAGAATTTGAAAACTGAAATATGTCTTAAAAATCTTCTAAATCCAACTCAAATTTCATGTTTCTCTCTCCTACAAGAAAGAGGGTTGACTTTCTTCTTTTTTTTAAATATATTTTATTGATTTTTTTTTTTTTTTACAGAGAGAAAGGGCGAGGGAATAGTTAGAAACATCGATGAGAGAAAAACATTGATCAGCTGCCTCCTGCACACCCCATACTGGAGATGTTTCTGCAACCAAGGTACATGCATTGACCAGAATCAAACCTGGGACCCTTCTGTCTGTAGGCCGATGCTCTATCCATTGAGCCAAACCATTTTTAGTGGGTTGACTTTCTTATTGTATATGTATGATATGCAAAATCCTATACTTGGCATGTGGGAAATGGAGAACTAGATGATAAACTCACCACTTTCATGAAGCAAGTACAATAAAGCAAAGTTATATTTTGAAAAAGTACTTATTATTCAAAATGAAACTAAAAGACATGTCAGTCGCTAATCCTATGTAATAAAAGCATAGTATGCAAATTGTCTCCTCAATGGGGAGTTGTTCAGGGGTTCAACCAGGCCCTGGCCAGCAACTGGCAGCCACTAGGGACCCTACCAGTGCATGAATTTCATGCACTGGGCTTCTAGTCACATAAAATGATTCAAAGCAATTGCCTCATTGGTTTAAATCACTTGGAGATAGGCTGGGTTTGCTCTTGATCTTATGGCTTTTTGTAAATGTTTTCTCTCTGTATATTTCAGCTGGTAATGTGAAAGAATCAGAAACAATTTACTGAGAGTCCCATTTTGACAAGATAAGACCTATGCCAAGTGCTTTTTAAATCTTGTTCATAAATCTCAATGGCTCTTGAATCCCTTTGCCTTAGTCAAAACGGAAGGGTGAGTTTTTCTCAGCACAGATATTGGTAATTTCAGTCCAATATCTCTCCACCTGGGTGATTCTAAGGATGTCACAAAATAATGAGCACAGTAAACAATTAGCATCATCCAAGAAACAACACTCAAAGAGTCTGTGGCATCTGTTTGGCCCTAGCCCTAAAGCTAATAAGAGCCAGGACTCTCCAAGGTACCTTCCTTTCCAGCTTCAAGTCTAATTACACTCCCGGCATTTCAAACCAGTGAGATACTTATGGCTAGAGAGAACATTCACATTATTTTATAGTAGAACAAATTAAGAAACCCGCATAAGTGGGCAGAATGCCAGATTGCAATTCTCCCAGAAGACCTGATTCATATAGCTATGGTCATTGCAGGAAATCTACCTGTTTAGATTTTTTTAAAGATTTTTTCTTTTTACAAGGACAATTATAACATTAACTCTTTTGAAAACTTATGTATTAAAGCACAACATTGTTTTTAAACAATGCAACTGTGAGAAAGAAAATCTGGAGAAATAAAAAACACATGGAGTTTACAAATAATAGCCAAAATATGCAATAAAATATCCAATTTTCCTAGAAAATGGTGCACAAACCATTAATTAATCACACTGAACATGATTTTATAATATACACAGAAATACTAGAGAGTAGAGAAGTATTAAATATTGTAGGGAATTCTTTAATACATTAAGATTATTATGATTTGTCCAACTATTTGGTAACATATTGTATATTTTTCTTGAAACCTTTATCTGTTTTAGGTTCACTTGGATATTTTTCATAACCAGTCAAAAGGGTTTTTACAAGAGCATGGACATTTATATGTTTTTCACAGAAATATGTTTTCCACAGAAATATGTTTATGTTATAAAGTGGGTAAAATAGACTCATGCTTTTAATAAGCAGGCAGGCAGAAGAGTTAGTTTAAAAATTTAGACTTAAAATACTAATTAAAATCTTGAGATGAAGTTTCTATATAAAAAGACGACAGGATTTTCACTTATGCATGTCTGGGGAAAGACTATCAATCATTAACAGTACTTATGACAAACTTGAAGTCTAAAGTTTGCAAGCTTTCAAATGAGTTGCTAATAATACATAGAGGAACAAAAGGTTTTTGAATTTGTAACAAAAGGGTTTAGACTAGTCCAGGGAAGTTTCTTGAAGTCAAAACCTGCTATGTTCTAACCTTGAGAATTATGTTTACTAGATATGCCTTAGTAAGAACAGTGAATGAAAATCTTATATCTACTTTGGCAATAATAATTTAACAACAGTAAGACCTAAAGGTTATATTTCATTTTTCTTCCAAAATATTAACCTATGGCTACTAGTGCTATATTATGTGTCTTTGTGGCCTCTGATTATACAACAATGGTCTGTGTAGAGTATTTAGTCAAGAATTATGGAACAAATGGAGGAAAGAAGGGACAGATGGAAGCAGGACAGAGAAATTAGTCCTTAGTTTATCACATCTAATGAAGTAAGTTATTTGTTTTAGGTGACAGACTCAGACTCACTTTTTAATATCAGTCAGGTTCTGAAATGGTCATCTGGATGGTAAGAGGCATTCTAAAGCTTCTTGTGACTCACCCTTTCCCCAACTTGCCTTAAACAGAAAGATAGAGCACTACATGAGAGACATGTTATATGTATTGTATTTTTATATGTATTATAATAGTTTTCAGAAATAGAGGCCAGAGAGAAATGAGGATAGGAGCAGAAAGGAAAGGTTGTGTCTCTTACTGTTATCACTTAGTTATTTCATACTGACCAGTGCAAAGCACAAAATTCCACTTTGGGTGCAAAATATTGACCTATTTATCTACAAACATAACTAGTTTTAAAAATTCAAGTCTATTTTAATTATTTATCTTTCTTTTCCTCCTTAACTTCCATCCCACTTATGAGGTCAGGAACAAATATCTAGTCCTTTGTATCAGAACATTTTCTATTACCTCCACAGTTCTTGCTCTCAAATATTTGCCTTTGTTACCTAAGGATATGACAGTTGGAAACTAACTTTTTTATGTGAAATTCCTAGTTTAATTGCTCCCCTCTTGCCTACCCTCCCCCCCCGAGTCCCTTTCACTTATCTTTTTGTTTTTTAACTTTTTATTATATTTTATTTTTATTGTTGACATTATTACAGATGTCCCTATTCCCTCCATTGCCCACTTCCACCCAGACTCCACCTTCTCTTCCCTCTGGCCTTCACCACTTTGTTGTCTGTGTTGCTGCAATTTTGCTGGTGGGCAGAACCAGAGAATGTCAAGGTAGCTTCAACTTTTGAAAGGCCACACATTTACACTCCTTAAGAATGACAAGCACATATATGAAAGCATGACAGCCCCAAATTTATTCATTTTGCCACTGGCCCAGAGTAGAGGTTAGCCTAAGTATTTTACTATTTTGATCTATTGCTGAATAGGGAAAACAACAACTTATTTGGAATAGGGGATGTCAGAACACAAAATCTATTGGTATTTTCTTTAGTGCTACTATAAGTTCAAAACAAAAACATTCTTAATAGTTCAATAATAAGAGGGGGTACATTCAAACAGAAATATAGAATATTTGTGGCATCTTTCTAGAATTAGTAACAATGCTAGTATTTTCTATGTACTGAGCAGTTACCATGTAACAAGTTTCAAATCCATTATTTGAATGCAAGGTACCACTTTCCCTTAAAACAACACTGATATGTATGAATTAACTCTACCCAGTATATAGATAAGAAAACACACACACACACACACACACAAACACGAGTTCAAACAAGATAACTAATTATTGAGATACTGATATTCAACCAGAACTAGAGAATTATGGTTACTAAGTTAATTTACATGTTGAAGACAAAGGCCTTTTAATAAAACCTGAAATCATTTTCTGAGTTTTACTTTTTTTAAAGAACCTACACAAGGAAAAAAGGTCATACACAATTTACTAATATATATATATGACTAATATGCTAAGTGTCACCTTGGGAGTTTGACCAGGAGAACGGGATTTTGATTGCTCACTATAACATGCGCTGACCACCATGGGGCAGCATGGAGCATGTTAGGCGAGCAGCTGCAGAGCTGAAAGAACCTGGAAAGGAGGAGGTGGAAAGGCAGCAGGGGAGGGGGGGAGGCAGGGAACCGTGTGGTAGAAACACATAGATAGCGAGGGAAGGAGGAGGTGGGGGGGTGGGGAACCTGATCGGCCCTGATTGCTGGCCAGGCCTAGGGATTCTACCTGTGCATGAATTCCATGCACTGAGCCCCTAGTCTATAAAGAAAAGCCTAAGTGACCGTTACAATGGAACGACCAGAATGATTGCTCACTATGATGCACAATGACCACCAGTCGGCAGATACTCAACACAGGGGGAGCACTGCTCAGCCAGAAGCTGGGTTCATGGCTGGCAAGAGCAGCTGCAGTTGCAGGAGCCTCTCCCTCCTCTGTAGCAGCGCTAAGGAGCAGCAAGCAGGAGGGTGGTAAGGAGGAGGGGTCCTGAACTGAAAGAGGTATGTCCTATTGCAGGCTTAGGCCCACTCCCCAAGAGTCTAAGCTGGCAGTCAGACATCCCATGAAAGATATCAGACTGTGAGAGGGCCCAGGCCAGGCTGAGGGACCCTTCCCCTCCAACTAGTGCATGAATGTCATGCACTAAGCCTCTAGTATATAATAAATGTTTATAAATTATTTCCAGGTACTTACATGATGTGACTCTGGAGTAAACTGTCATTATAGACTCAGTAGAACATTTTGTAAATGGTTGGATCAAAGAGACTTGAGTAATATGTAAATTAGGTTTTACTTTGGGTTCTAATGTATTTCCTACTTATATGCCTCAATTAGACCAAGGTTTTGTCATTATTGTCATCATCACTATCAACTAACCTTAATGAATACTTATCATTTAATATATATAATCCTTCCCTTTTTATATATTATCTCATTCTCACAATAACCTTTTTCAGTAGATTTTAATTTTTATTGAGATATGACCTATATAGCACAAAAGTTACCCTGTCTTATATACACTTTCATTGTTTTTAGTATATTCACAAAATTATACACCATCAACATATTTTCATCAACCCCATAGAAATGGCATAACTATTAGTATTTATTCTCCATTTTCCCTTCCATCTAATCCCTAATTTATTTTCTATTTTTATGGATTTCCTACTTTAAACCTTTCATATATATATATATATATACATATATATATATATAGTCTTTGGTGTCTGACTTATTTCATTTAGTATAATGTTCTAAGATTCAACCAAAATGTAGCATAATAGTACAATGGTACCTCGAGATACGAGTGCCCTAACATACAAGATTTTTGAGATACAAGCCATCGAATGAGCAATTTTTGCTTTGAAATACGAGCAACATTTGAGATAGGAGTAACCGCTTGGATCGGCCAGCTGCACACGACCCACCAGTTTACTGTGACTCGAGCATCTCATAGTTTTCCCCCCCTCAAGGTTACAGAATGAATTAAACTCGTATCTTGAGGTACCACTGTACATTATTCTTTTTGTGGCCAAATAATATTCCATTCTGTGAGCATATAACATTTGTTTACCTATTTATAAATTAATGGACATGTTTTTGTTTTCTTTTTCCTCTTTGTGGTTATTATCAATAAGGCTGCTAAGGAAGGAGAACCAAAATGGCAGCAAAGGTAAACACCTGTACTTGCTGCCTCTCACAACGACAACAAAATTACAACTAAAAGGCAGAACAACTATCATACAGAACCATGGGAAAACTGGCTGAGTGGAAGTACTACAATCAGAGAGGTAAAGAAAGTGCATTGAGACTGGTAGGAGATATGGAGGTGTGGAACAGGCTGGCACCCGGGTACACTGCTTTTTTAATCAGGAGGGAAATACAAGCTCCCACTTACTTTGAGCTCCAGTGTTGGGCAAGGCTAAGGGGGACTGAGACACATACAGGGAGAAGCTGGACTGTCTGGCATAGGTGCAGGAATGTGAGGGCAACTTTCTCCCAGATGGAGGTGCTCTCAGCAGTCACATTCCCTAACCTGGGACCTCTCTGGTGCAGGGATGACTGGAAGCCATAGATGTTTGCTCCACCCTGGTGATTCCCTGAGACCCCACACCACCCAATTTACAACCCCACCCAAACTGTGTGCACCGGCTTTTGCATATGAATGGTCTGTTTTTTCTCTGCCTAAAACATGTCAAAAAGGCAGAAGCAGAGTCAGAGATCCCCAAAGCTATTAAAAGAAGGCCCAAGGATGACAGCAGCAGCCTGCCTTGCTTCACAGCTGGGCCTCATCTGAGCACTTCCAAACCCGATACAAAGAGGAGGAATCTGTAGATCTCTCTGTAGTTCCTGCTTGGTCGTCCTAGGCAGTGGCTGACTTTGCACCTCCTTGGAGATCCAAGAGTCAGTGTATGCAGTGATCAGTGTGAGACCATACCAGATTAAAATTTTTCACATCCATAAGTGACACACTCAAAAGGCAGACCCTGTGAGTACCAAAGTCCCATTGAAGCAAGTCCTTACCCATAAGGGTGCCTCCTGCATAGCAGCTCTTCATTGTAGACACAGTTAGTCCTCAGAGCCAATTGGCTTGAAAGTCAATTCCTCCCCCACCAATAGCAATAAAGGCTTAACTACAACAAGACTGTGCACACCGCCACAAAAGGGTGCACCAAAAGTGTCCACTTCAGCTGATTTGGGGAGGCTGAGCCACTGGACCCTATAGGACACCTAAAACACAATGCCGCTCCATCAACTCAGGAAGACTTGGTAGCTACCCAATACATAGACACAAACACAGAGAAGTAGCCAAAATGTGGAGACAAAGAAATATGTTACAAATGAAAGAAATCAAAATAATGGATATAGAGTTCAAACCCGCCATTATAAGTTTACTCAAGAATCTTCTAGAAACCTCCAAGGAACTTAGTGAGACCTTTTAGTGAGAATGCCAAAAAAAAATGGAAAAGAAACAGTCAGAAATTAAGCATATGCTGATTGAAATAAAGAATAATATACAGAGATTTAACAGCAGACTTAGAGGATCCTAAGAATCAAGTCAAATATTTGAAATATGAAGAAGCAAAAAACACCCAACAGAAAAAGCAAACAGAAAAATGTATCCACAAATAAGAAGATAGCGTAAGGAGACTCTGGGACAACTTCAAGCATACCAACATCTGAATTATGGGGGTGTCAAAAAAAGAGAGAGAGCAAGATATTGAAAAACTATTTGAAGAAATAATAACAGAAAACTTCCCCTAGCTGGTGAAAGAAATAGACTTACAAGTCCAGAAAGCACAGAGAACTCTAAAGAAGAGGAACCCAAAGAGTACCACAGCAAGACACATCATAATTAAAATGACAAGTGCAAAAGACAAAGAGAGGATATTAAAAGCAGCAAGAGGAAAACAGTTGCCTATAAGGTAGTACCCATACAATTGTCAGCTGATTTCTCAACAGAAACTATGCAGGCCAGAAGGGAGTGGCAAGAAATATTCAAAGTGATGAATAGCAAAAACCTACAACCAAAATTACTCTACTCAGCAAAGCTATCATTTAGAATTGAAGGTTCAGATAAAGAGCTTTACCAACAAGAAAAAGCTAAAGGAGTTCATCACTACAAAACCAGTATTATATGAAATGCTGAAGGATATTCTTTAAAAAGAAGAAAAAGGTAAAGGTAAAAAAATTATGAACAACAAAGTGCAACAAATACATATCTATGAACAAGTGAATCTAAAAATCAAATGATTAAAACATCTAATGAACAGAATAAACTGGTGAATGTAATAAAAAGGAAGTGAACTGACAATTCTCAGAGAAAAGGGAGAGTTGAGTGCAGAAAGAGATTGGATAAAGATCTTATACTTATGAATGAGGACAGTATGGGGACAAGAGCCTGTGTTGAAGTGTGAACTGCGTGGAGGGGAGCTATTAGGGGGAAAAAGAGGAACATCTGTAATAATCTTTTATTTGGATACTAGAGGCCCAGGGCATGAAATTTGTTCATTAGAGTGTGTCCCTCACCCAGCCTGCACCCTCTTCCATCACTTGAGGGATGTCCAATTGCCCATATAGGCCTGATCCCGGTAGGATAGGGCCTAAACATGGAGTCAGGACATCCCTCTCATAATCCAGGACCGCTGGCTCCCAACTGCTTGCTTTCCTGCCTTCCTTATTGTCCCTAACTGCTTCTGCCTGCCAGCCTGATCACCCCCTATTCACTCCCTTGCCAGCCTGATTGATGCCTAACTGATCCCCTGCCAGCCTTTTTCCTCCAAGTGCCCTCCCTTGCAGGCCTGGTCCCTCCCAACTGCCCTCTCCTGCTGGCCATCTTGTGGTGGCTATCTTGTGTCCACATGGGGGCAAGATCTTTGACCACATAGGGGCAGCCATCTTGTGTGTTGGAGTGATGATCAATTTGCATATTACTCATTTATTAGATAGTATAGAGGCCTGGTGCATGGGTGAGGGCTAGCTGGTTTTCCCTGAAGAATGTCCTGAGTCAGGGCTGGGCTTCTCTTACAACATGGGGTGGCCTGGGTGAGGGGCCTGTGGTGGTTTGCAGGTCAGTCATGTCCCTAGGCAACCCAAGCAGAGGCCCTGGTATCTGGGATTTACTTATTTTCTATAATTGAAACTTTGTGGCTTCGAGGGGAGGCCAAGGCAGGCGAGGGCAACTCAAGCCCCCTGCTCTCTCCCGCTCCATGGCTGCCACCATTTTTGTTGGGATTTATTTATCTTCTATTATTGAAACTTTGTAGCCTTGAGTGGAGGCCTGAGGTGGCCAGGGTGTTCAAAAAGCGTGGCTTCCTCCATTGCCAGGGAAACCCAAGCCTCCTGCTCTCTCTGTGGCTGCAGCCATCTTGGTTGGGTTAATTTGCATACTTGCTCCTGCTTGGCTTGTGGGCATGACTTGTGGGTGTAGCAGCATGATGGTTAATTTGCATATAACTCTTTCATTAGATAGGCTATATTAGAGGCCTAGTGTATCAATTTATGTATGGGTGGGGTCCAGCCAGCCTGGCCAACTGGCCAAGGGGAGGGGACATGGGTGGTTGATCAGCCTGCCTGCTGGTTGAACACCTGGTCAAGGGGAAATTTTTTATATTAGCGTTTTATTATATAGGATATGTTTTTTGTTATTATATACATATATATATATATATATATATATATATTTATATATATATGTGTGTGTGTGTGTGTGTGTGTGTGTGTGTGTGTGTGTGTGTGACAGAGATAATAGAGATAGAGATAGAGATAGAGATAGGGATAGAGATAGAGATAGAGTTAGAATAGCTGGGATAAAAATGTAATTATACAATAAAAAACTTTTGGGTTTAAATAACTTAATCCCAAATTTGGTCAATCTTCATAGTACTAGATCTTTGTAAAAAAATTTGGGAAGATCTAACCAATAATCATAGTTTTCATTCTATATTTATCTAATAGTTTAGATCACTATTGCATTTTTAAGAAATAGATAAAATACGATTATTCAGAAACCCAGGAGAAAACCATTTCTGATTTAGAAATTTAAGTAACAGTTTTAACTCCTTTAGAAAGTTAATAAAGGTTTTTGGTTTAGGTATGGATTTTTCTTTTATTCTTTTGAGGAACTGATGCATTTTAAGTCCTCAAATGTCACAGTTACTATTGTGCCATGTCTAATAATGGAAGAAGACTCATTAACTAGGAATTATCGAGAGTCTGTAAATAGTACATAATTTATCTTCTGAAATTTGGCTAAAGGCACTCAATGACATTTTGAAGTCAGTCTTATTGGTGTTTATAATATCAATCATTGGGGAAGTTATATTATTTCTCAGTGCTATGGCTGTGTCATTTTATTCTCTCTCTATATATATATATCCTCACCCAAGGATATATTCTTATTGATTTTAGACAGAGAGGAAGGGAAGGGGAGAGAGAAAGAGAAAAACATCATTGTGAGAGAGAAACATCAATCAGTTGCCTCCCACAAGTGCTCTGACTGGAGATCAAACACACAACCTGGTATGTGCCCTCACCAGAATTAAACATGACACCCTTCAGTATACAGACTATGCTCCAGCTAACTGAGCCACACTGGCCAGGGTTATTTTCTCCCTTTAGTACATTTTATCCTCTTTATCTAAGAAGGACTTATCTTAGAAAATGCTTAAAGACACAAAAATCAATAGGTTTTTTAAAATGAAAATGCTATACAGTTTATATACATGTTTCATATAATATTTTAGAAGTTTAAAATAAAGATTGAAATAATTAAGATCCGAAGGTTCTGCTTGGGTGAAAGAGAGCAATTTTGTACATATATGCCTAGAACTACAATAGGAAAGATGTCTGCAAAAGCAAAATTCTATGATGAATATGTCCATTTTTAAAACTTCTTTCAGGAAACTGAAAAGTTAAACTCTTGCCTCCTGCACTGATGCCTGATAAGCAGTTGAATCAAGGTTTGCCCCTGTTTTCTGAACTTCCTGCATAGATATATGAATTCTTAATATAAACCTTAGGCTGAGACCCTGGGCAAGGGGGAAATTCAGTGTTGTGTCAGTACTGATCTCTGAATTTCAGGTTATGGAGGATGATCCAAGAGAGACAGAATAGGAAGACAGTGATAACAAGGCTATTTATGGGCCTTGGTCTGAAAATAAGGTCAACAAATACTGGACAAAGATTCTTGGATACTAGACCTAGAAAAGAAAATTAGGAAAATAAGTTAGGAATTATAGCCTAAGATTCTCTAAGATTCCAATAGAAAGGAGGAAATACCCAGGAAGAAACTGTTAAGAGCACCAATTCAGTAAAACCTCCAACTTCAGAAACTGGTTAAAATTTTACACAATTGCATTTGCATTTTTATAGTTTCTGCCTATAGTTTTATTTACCCAAATTAAAACCAATATTTATATTCTAATTAGTTGTGATTAAATTTAATGTAAAAATAGTTATTAATGATGGAGTGTCTTTAAAGCAAGGTCATGTTATTAATAATTAGAGCTACTCCATTCTGATCAGAAATCATTTTATTCCTTTCCACAGCAGATTTGTCTGAAATGTTCCATATTGTTCCCATTTAGTTTTCTCTGGAGCTCATTCACATGTACTATTGTTTTCTTTCACCAAGTATCCAAATGACAGTATTACTAGCCAAAGAACCTCTCTCACTCGTGCTGATTTTTCTCTGGCCTTGTAGCTCTCTATATGTCCTTCCAATAGGATAGTTATTAGACTATTTGAGGTCTCCCCAAAAAGCTACAGAGAAAATGAGGGTAGTGAAGGAAATATTTGCGTTCTATATCACCAAAAAAATAAATAAATGAAAACCTCACTGTTGCACTGTCTGCTCAAATAGTTTTGCATTTTGCTACTTCTGACCAAATAATACAGTATGTTATTTAGTGTGCATTCCTGCTTAAGGAAAGTCCTAAGCAGTTTATTTGACCTGATATATGAGGATTTCCTCACATGATAAATGCCAGGGGTTTAAGAGCTCTTATATTAGATGCTACAATAGAGTTAGATCACATTTAATCACATAACTTATGAACTAGAGGTTTAAAAGTATAATAACCTATGCTTTCCCCTATTAGTTTCTGTTTGGTGTTTACACAATATATTCTTTATCCGAGTCATGCAAATAAGCACATTACTCATTGCTATGAATTAAAATTATTTATTGCATTCACTTTATTATGTTGAATTGTCCAATTATTTTTGAGGCTATTTAACAATGTAAAAATCCCTAAGCATATTTATTTAGTTTTTGGAAACAGAAATAGTTCATTTTCATTTAATAATATTCAAATCATCTTAATTGCCTTCACTGATACATGTAATGTTTTGAATCTTAATAATTAGAGTTATTTAACTTGCAGGGTAACCAACTATGTACTGGAAAATGAGGGCAGGGCTCCAATTAATATGAGAAAAGAATGTTTGCATGTTTTAATAACTTTTAAGAGAAAACACAAGATTTAAGCTGTACCACAATTATAGAAGCTAAAGATAGACAGCACATTTATCTGTTTAACTTATCTCTCAATATGTACAGAATTATTGTGCACATATTGAGCTGTTTCATTTAATTAATATTAATTTGAACTTTCAAAGATACATTGAAGTGAGGAGACTCTGAAACAGAGAAACAAGATCTCTTACTAGGCTCTAATTGTATGTAGGTATAAAATAGAGTATAGTACAACAAAATATATAATCACCCTTATCTTCATCATCATCACCACATGGCTAAGCAGAATTAATATGTTTAAAATATATCTTAATTACTGTTCATATAGTGTATAAACAAATTATTTCAAGACAGATCTATCTGACCTTAGCACTCATTTTTTTTCTACACTAAAATCATCTGATAAAGACATTAATCTTAGTTTTGTAATCTATATTTGTTGAGGTAGCAGTGAAGCAGCCATATTTTGGTTTGGGAATTTGTCCAAAGCATTTTATCAATACGCAACTTAAGTTTGAAAATCAGGTTTGAATTTGAGATACAGTAAGAAGAATCAAAGTGATTAAAAAAATAATGCATAAGCTTGGTATTTAATTTCCTAAGAGCCTATCACAACTACTACAACTGCTGCTACTAGTACTAGCAGGTACCATTTATTAACTATTTTTGACATATTGATACTGTTATTACTTTCTGATACATTTCTTATTTAGTGTGCATCTTCCTTCCCTAAAATTTAAGCTCCATGAGAGTAGCCCCCTAGGCTGTCTTGCATGCTGCCAAACCCCAGCTCCTATACTGTATATGGTACAAACCATTACTGTAAACACTATTTTTAATGAACAATAAATTCCATTGACTTATAGTGCAGGCACTTGGCTTACAGAAGATGAAACAATGATCAAGATGAGACCCTGTGGTTAGATTTGTTTCCTAATCACAAGTCAACATTGTAGTACTGCACAAGTATGTTTTCAAGAACTCTTATCCTATAAATGAGATAAACACTTCTTATATTTGATTTTTAACCATACTATTACAAAAGTTGGAAAAAATATACAATGAAAATGGTGTTTATCCTATCTAATAAAAGAGTAATATACAAATTAACCATACCTCCACTACACCCACAAGCCACACCTAGCAGCCAATCAGGAGCAAGTATGCAAATTAACCCAATCAAAATGGCTGTGGCCACAGAGGGAGCAGGAGGCTTGGGTTTCCCCAGCAATGGAGAAAGGCAAGCTTTCTGCACACATTGGCGGGCCCTGGCCTCCTCTCAAGTCTACAAAGTTTCACTTATAGAAGATAAATAAATCCCAAGGTCTCCACTTGGGTCACTGGGGGGCATGGCCAGCCTGCAAATCACCACAGGCCCCTCACCCAGGTCACCCCACACTCCAAGGGAACCTCCACCCTCATTTAGGACACTCTTCAGGACAAACCAGCTGGCCCCCATCCATGCACCAAACCTCTATCCTATCTAATAAAAGAATAATATGCAAAGATTAGATTATCACTCCAACACACAAGATGGCTGCCCCATGTGGTCAAAGATGGCTGCTCATATGTGGACACAAGATGGCCACCAAGAGATGGCCAGCAGGAGAGGGTACTTGGGAGGGACCAGTACTGCAAGGGAGGGCAGTTAGAGGTGACCAGGCCCACAGGGGAGGGCAGTTATGGGCAATCAAACTGGCAGGGAAGCAGTTAGGCATCCATCAGGCTGGCAGGGGAGTGGTTAGGGGGTGATCAGACTGGCAGGCAGAAGCAGTTAGGGGCAATCAGGAATGCAGGCAGGCGAACAGTTGGGAGCTAGCAGTCCTGGATTGTGAGAGGGATGTCCAACTGCCCTTTTAGGTCCCATCCTAGGGCAGTCGGACATCCTTTGAGGGTTCTCAGATTGGAGAGGGTGCAGGTTGGACTGAGGGACACCCCTTCCTGTGCACGAATTTTGTGCACCAGGCCTCTAGTTTTTCTATAAAATTCAAAAATATGTATATCCTTGATTGCATGGCCAGGGAAATTAAAGTTATCTTCTCCTATTTCATAGACTTAAAGATTGGAAGAAGTAGGCATAGAAACACACAGAAGTTTAAGGATTCAAAGGTAACAACAAGACTGAATATCATAGCCAAGTGTCCTTTGTCATAATACTTATTTACTAGGTGATAAGATATGAATTCAGTGTGTGATCTGTGTGCCTTTAAATTAATAACTTTTGAAGAGCCCAAAGACATGCATTCATTAAGGACTAATAAAAGGGAATGTATCAGTTTATTCATTTTTATCGCTGCTCCCAATCCCCCAAAAAATCTAGAAATTAACAGTAACTGAAGTAGTTTTCCATAAAGATTACTTCACTTTTTAAAATTTCTTTATTGATTATGGTATTACATATGTGTCCTTATTCCCCCATTACTCCCCATCCCCTCCCTCATGCCTTCACCTCCGCCCCTGTTGTCTATATCCACTGGTTAGATTACTTCTTAAATATATTTTATTTTAATTCACAAAATATTACATATATAACATAATTTCTTCTTATGAAAAACTCAAACTTTAGTTACTATATTTTTAGCAACTGTGTTCTATGTGTGGATTTGCTTGGGTAGAACCTGTCAGTATTTTTCTGCTAGAAATTCAGTGCCATTTATCCACCCACTTTTTCAATTCCTATTTGAAATAAATAAGCACCTTATAACCTGTTACTTCAAAGCTTAAAAATTTCCTTTTTATGTTCTAATGTAATATTTACAAAATCATCACAACTGTGATAATTTTTAAAATATTCATTGCTAACTGCTCTACCAGAAATTACACAATTTCTTTATTATTTTAACAAATACATTTTGTTGGTATATATGTAAACTATGGACAGCAGATATTATTGCTTATTCTAAAGTAAACTTACAAATAGATATTAAGTTATAAAAAGTTAGTATTTTTCTGGGTGAGCTTCATTTATAGATTATGTTTGATGATTTCCTGTGATAATAATTTACTGGCTATGTTAGAAGAAACTATTGAGTTGAGAACATACTCAACTGATGAGTCATTGAAATGCTATGATTAATCCTCTTTTATTAGCTTTCAAGTATTATTTTTTATCTATCTATGAAATTTACTTCAGCTAAGTCTACGATTTTTACATAAAATAAAAAGAGGAAACAATCCATATTATGTAAACTTCCAGTGACACTACTTGAAAAATTAAAAAATCAAATTCTCTTCACATTACTATGACTTAAGCCCAAGTTCACCTTTGTACACCCATAGAGGCACTGTTGACTTTTGATACCACTGTGATGATATCTAACCATTTTTATATCTGCTCAAATTTTTAGTATGTTTACTGAATTAGAAATGTTATTTAGCTAAAATTATTTTGCTCTCCAGATAATTAAAGCAGGAATTTTATTTTCAATGCTATTTTTATGCACTTCACTTTATAAAACATTAACCAAAGTTGACAAAAAATTGTTATATGATGATAGCATTTCAACTAAGATATTTAATATGTCAGATATTGTTAGTTTTAAATCAGTCAAAGAGCACCATTTTGACCTCAATCTTTCATCTAGAGATGTTATAAAAGTTCCTTGACTAAGATTATATATTTAATCATGTGACAAGAGTGATCATTTATGGATTTTGGTATGTATCCAAATACATTTCTATTGTATGTTTTCTCTCTTACTTTGAGGGATGCTATATATATACTGTGTATGTGTGTGTGTGTGTATGTGTGTGTGTATGTGTATATATATATATATATGTATATATATATATGTATGTATATATATATATATATATGTATATATATATATATATATATATATAATTATTTTCCTTTCCTGTAACCAGGCAGATATGTGATAGGCATGCTATTATTTATTACGCTTAATGTTACTAAGCAGAAACAAAGTTCTGGCCTTATTATTTGTATCAGTCATATTTGTTCATTTAATAACAATTGATTTATTACTTTGCTTCCCTATTTATACAATACAAGAGCTTATTATGATGAGTCCATGTCATCGTTCTGCTTTGTATTATATTAAAATCTTTTAGTCTATCTTTTATCTACCCAAAATGAAATTCAGTATGAAGCAGTGCCTCAGAGAACAAAAGCAACTGTGATGCCATCACTGAGGACAGCAACTGTATTTATCAGCATTACATGAAAATGAAAAGAGGGGGCTTAGGCATGTTTATTAATAATGTGATTTCAAGTAGATACTACTTACTAAAATTAACTTATAATACTGATGAAGAAAGTACATTACAAATTATAAAAT
>PVJN01039148.1:0-19954 GCA_004026805.1 Lasiurus borealis
GAGGGCCCAGGGCGAGGGGGGACGTTTCCAGCCAGGGGGTGGCGCGGACAAAGGGCGGGTGCAGAAATGGCACAGACGGCGCAGGGATGTGCAGACGGCAGGATGGGGAGGGAGGTGGCCGGACAGGCAGGATAGCGGCCCCCAGAGATGTCAGACCCTAACCTGGAACCTCTACGCGCGGCCCTCCGTGCCAACAGGGTCTGCAGATGTGATGAGGGCCAGGTCCTCAGAATGGGGGGTTATCCCGGATCCCCTGGGGGACCCTAAAGGAGACCACACACGTCCTTACGAAGCGGAGGCGGCAGGTCTGAGCACACGGACCGAGGAGGAGGCCGTGTGACCACGTGGGCAGAGAGGAAGTGATGAACCACAGCCAGGGGCCGCCCACCCGCAGCCACCAGAAGCTGCAGAGACCTGGACAAAGATGATGAGCCAGGGAGAGAGGGTGAGGGGGGCAGGACTGCGGGGCAGAGAGCAGCCTCAGAGGTTTAGGAGGCAAAACACTCTATTTTGTTGTTTTTGTTTGCACCTGCTTTTTGGTTGAAGAGGGTCCCTCCCCGGGCTTGGCATCCTGGCCCTCGGCCGTCGCAAGGACCCCACCCAGCCGTGAGGCTGTGGAGCTGGGCACACAGCTGCTTCCGGGGAAGGACACTCGGGGTCCTGGCGGCACGCGCCTGGGAGCAGGCAGGAGACGGGTTCTGTGCTGGGGGGGCAGGATAATGGAGGCACCGAGGAGAAAGCACTTCCCGCCTCCGCTGTCTGATGAGAAAGCACGAGGCGGGGATGGGGAGCCCTCTCGGCCCTATCCGCTCACGTCGCTCAGACAGGCAGACTCCCTGGGTCGTCACATGGGCTCACAGCCAGGACACCGCGAGCAGAGGCAGGCCCTCAGCCCCGAGCCCCCAAGCCCAGGACATCGGCCTCTCGGGCACTCGGAGTGAGGGACAGGGCCCAGATACATGCGGACTTGGAGCGCTAGCAGCATCCGGCTTCACTCTCTCCTGCCCCTGCCTGGATCAGCCACATCTGCGCGCCCTTCCCATCTCCCCGACCCTCCAGGAAGCGTCCAGGGCAGGAAACAGGCAGAAGGAGATGCAACCCCAGACCCCAAATCCAGGGGGGACAGAAGCCATGAGGGAAGCACCGGGGGAACCCCCATTGCAGGCTCGGGGCCCAGGACCCTAGTCTCACACCTTCCTTTCAGGAGGCCGAGGCTCGCTCCCAGCATCTGGAAGCAGCTCCTGGGCCAGGGGCCAGGGGAGGGGGGAGATTCCAGAGCCGGGACGGCCCTGTCCCCACCGCTGCCATGGCGACCGAGATTAGCAGGCACGAAGCGAGGGCTGGTCAGAAGGGCCCACTGTGCGTCTCCCCCCGGGGGGCCCCGAGGTTGCCGAGTACACCTAATCCAGCCGTCACCCGGCACCCGCCCGCCTCTGCAAACAGCAGCTGGTCAGGGCCGGGCCCGGCCGCCCATCTGCCAGCAGCCCGCCCGGCCGGAGTGAGCTGTCTCTGAGCCGGCCTTATCCCGTGGGCCATCTCCCCCGATTCCCGCCAGGGTGCCCCCTCCCCCGGGGGACCTTCCACCCTCCCGCCTGCCACTGCGGGCACTGGGGGTCCCACACAGGCCCTCTGTCCTCCTCCTCTGGCCCGGTCCTTCCCCGGTCCTCACCGGGCTGAGCCACAGGCTCTGAAGTCCGATCTGAGTTCTGGCACCGGTTTTGGGTCCCTTGACAGGCTAGTCTCTCTGTGCCGAGCTCCTTCTCCGTCTCATGCGTAAGATGGGGTGACACGGGCGGGGAATGCCAACCCTCTCCTCCTCGTAGTGCACGTAAGTCACTAGCATTCTGCCGCACGTCACAGTGTGTTTCTGCTGACCTGACGGAAAAGGGTCTGACGTGGATCCCTCCCCGGTGCCCACGGTGGCGGTGCCAGGGCCTGTGTGTGTTCACGGCCGGAGGGAAGAGCTCGTGTTCCAGAGAAGGGCACCAAAGCGTCGCCTGTGGTAGCCGGCCCGTGGCGCACTGGGGGCAGCGCCGACTGAGGCCCGGCAGAGCCAGGAGGCCCAGCGAGGGCGCGGGCACAGAGCATCTCCTGGGGTCTGGCCCAGCGACACCAGCCCTCTGCCCTCTGCCCTCTGCCCTCTGCCCTCGGCGGCACGGGCAGCGGACCTCCCTTTGCCCAGACAGGGCCTTCGCTCCACCTGCTCGCCCTCTGAGAAGGCGACCAAGAAGCGGTTTGATCACGCTCCTCAGAAAGTGTCCTGGAAACCACGAATGGCTCTGAGGAATCCAGTGGAGCCCGGCCTGTGGCTTAGTGGTTGGATGAGGAGGTCATGGGTTCGATTCCCGGTCAGGGCACGTGCCCAAGTTGCGGGTTCCATCCCCCGTAAGGGGGCGTGCGGGAGGCAGCCGATCCGTGATTCTCTCTCTTCATGGATGTTTCTAGCTCTCCCTCTTCCTTCCTCTCTGACATCGATAAAAATATTTTCTTAAAAAAAAAAAACTCACAAAATGTAAAACCCACAAACCCCGAAAGAGGCTCGGATGCTGGAGACTAAACAAATGACAGTGTCGCTCGGGGCGTAAAAAGGAGAGCCTGAGTGGCCCACTGATGGCATTGAGTGGTTAGGCGTGAACTTGACACCATGGGGAGCCAGTGATGTGAGTGGCTTCTCTGTGGTGCTGCTGCCGTGTGAGACGCCCTCGGTCCTGGGCCCCGGCAGCCCCGAGTAGCCGGAGCACAGCCACACCCCGTGCTGCCGAGAGACGGTGTGGAGAGGACACGGCTGCCCCGGCCCCGTGGCACAGCTCCCGGTGGGGAACGCACACCTCCACGGCAGGTGCCTGCGGGCTGTGCACGGTGGCCTCTGCCTGCACAGCGGGACTCGAGAGGTGGCGGCCCCCTTCTCACCTCACCGATAGCAGCTGGAGGGGAGCCAGCGCAGGGCCCCTCCCACCACGCGAGATGGGGAGATGGGGAGACGGGGAGACTGGGAGGGGAGACGGAGACGGAGACGGAGATGGACTTGAAAATGCCAGGTTAACCCTTCACTCACTCACCTGCATCTGCCCAGACCAGGGAGAAGCCGTGTGGCCTGAGAGAACAGATGCCAGGCCCCCCTGAGCAGCACTTTCTACCCGTGTGTCAGCCAGGGCCAGTGCAGCCTGTGTGTGTGTGACAATACAGCCTGTGTGTGACATGCAGCCTGAGTTTGTGTGACATTCAGCCTGTGTGTGTGTGACATATGCAGCCTGTGTGTGTGACACATGCAGCCTGTGTGTGTGTGACATATAGCCCATGTGTGTATGTGGGTGTGTGTGACACATGCAGTCTGTGTGTGAGACACACATGCAGCCTGTGTGTGACATGCAGCCTGTGTGTGTGTTGTGACATGCAGCCTATGTGTATGTGTGTGTGCATGTATATACACACACAGAGAGGGGGAGAGAGAGAAACATCAACGATGAGAGAATCTCTGCCAGAAGCCTCCCTGGGCCCCTCTCTCGGGGCAGGTGCCCTGGGCCTCTTGTGTGCCGCCCGGCACCTGCTCTCAGTGGGTCCCTGCCGGCCTCCCTGTCTGCTTCCCCATCCGGTCCATAACCGGGGTCTCGCTAAGACACACCTTTCTAAAGCTCAGCCTCTGCCCCCCAGAAGCACCTCCACAGGTGCTTGTGGCCCCAATGCAGGAGGAAGTGCCAGGGGGCCCCGCAGACGCAGCCCGCTCACCATGGCAGGTGGAGAGGGTGCTGGGTGGGTGGAAAGAGGCCACTGGGAGGGTGATGAGCTGTGCAACCCCGAGGCTCACATGCTCAGCCCAAAGGGGCCCCGTGTGGGACGGAGGCCTCCAGACGGCACATGCAGCAGCCGCTGCCCACAGTCTTCAAGGGCAAACACACCACGGGTGCCGCACGCAGCGTCACCGAGCAGCGCCTCCTCCGCGGCTCCAGCGGCAGCCTCTGCGGAAGCATCTGGAAGGGAGGGGTCTGAGCAGCCATCGCTCAGCAGCCCTGAGTCCCGGCAAGTCCAAGGGCCACTGCTGACACTGCCCTTCCCGCTGCCCCTTTCCACAGCCTGCGGCCCACAGCACTCGGTGGGCCTCTTGAAATAAGTTTTTCCGCCCTGGCTGGTGTGGTCCAGTGGATAGAGCATTGGCCTGCGGACTGAGGGGTCCCAGGTTTGATTCCGGTCAAGGGCATGGACCTTGGTTGTGGGCACATCCCTAGTAGGGGGCGTGCAGGAGGCAGCTGATTGATGTCTCTCATCAATGTTTCTAACTCTCTATCCCTCTCCCTTCCTCTCTGTAAAAAAAAATCAATAAAAATATGTCTTAAAAAGAAAGAATGCTGCCGAGACCAGTTTGGCTCAGTGGATAGAGCGTCGGCTTGCGGACTGAAAGGTCCCAGGTTCGATTCCGGTAGGGGGCATGTACCTTGGTTGCGGGCACATCTCCACTGCGGGGTGTGCAGGAGGCGGCTGGCTGATCGATGTCTCTCTCTCATCAATGTTTCTGACTTTCTATCTCTCTCCCTTCCTCTCTGTAAAAGATCAATAAAAAAATATATTAAAAAAAAAAAGAAAAAGAAAGAATGTTTTCCTTTCCCCATGTCCAAGCCAGAGTGGCCTGCACCGCCCCCCGATTCCTCCCCCTACACACAGACACATACACCGCGTTCTGCGGGGCAGGCTCTGCCTTCTGTCAGGCGAGCCTCCTCCCTAGCTGCACCCTGTCCAGCGGACTCCCCTGGACCAGGCTGCCCAGTCCGTGCTGCAGCCGGTTCCACCGGCTCTCATCGGCACCAGGAGGAGAGGGCTGGGCTGCGTCTAGAGGCCCAGCACCGTGTCTGGCTTTGCAGGACTAACAGGTCCAGATCACTCGCTTCCCCTGGAAAATCAGCCCTGGACCCGGGTCCCACACACACACCGCTGCCACCACGTTCCCCCCCCCACCCCACCCCGCCCCAGCTGTGACAGCAGGTGGGCCCGCCGCCCCCTGCCCGGAGGGAAGCAATCAGATGTGCGCGCCGCATGTTGCTAGGAAGCGACCGGCAACAGCTGGCGGAGAAATCAGCCGTGTCCCGGGGAAAGCATGTTCCCGGCCGCTAATTAAATGTTGCCGAGGCGTCTCTTCCTTCGGGGAGCGGCAGAAATGTGCCCAATGAATGCGGGCAGGAGCGGGCCCGGCCCAGCGGGCTCACCCGCCTCCCGGCCCCTCCTGCCCGGCCCCGCCCGCCCGAGCACAGGCCGGACTCAGGGGGGCCGGGGTGACATGGCTGTGCCCCCGGGAGGCTGGGGCAGTAAAAGCCGTGGCCTCCGACCACTCAGCTCGACAGGCCCACGGCGTCTGCCTCCCCCACCTTACGGCCGAGGGGGGCGCCCTGGGTAACCACGTTTCAAAGCTCATCGGAGCCCACTTCCCGGTGGGTCTCCACAAGCAGGAGAGGGTCTCTGAGAAGCAGGTGCACACTCCCGTCTACAGAAACGCGCTCACCACATCGTCAAGGAGGGAAGCACCCCAGACTTCCCCGATGGATGGACGGTAAACAAAGTGTGGTCCCTCCCGCACGCCCAGTGAGAGGTGACTCTGCCTTAAGGGAAGGGGATTCTGACACATGCGCCAACCGGGGACCCTTAGGACCTTGCGCTCCGCGGGACGAGCGGGACCGAAGGAGACAGTGCTGTGTGACTCCACTTGAATGCCTATGGAGTGACCCCCGTGGTCACAGGCAGGGCCCAGGCGGCAGAGTGGTGGTGACCCGGGGCTGGGCAGTGGGGAATCGTTCCTGGGTGCAGTTTCTGCTTTGCAGGATGAAAAAGCTGTAGAGATTGCTTGCATAACGATGAGAATATACTTGCTGAAACCAGTTTGGCTCAGTGGATAGAGCGTTGGCCTGCGGACTGAAAGGTCCCAGATTTGATTCCATGTACCTTGGTTGCAGGCACATCCCCAGTGGGGGGCGTGCAGGAGGCGGCTGATCAATGTCTCTCATGGATGTTTCTGGCTTTCTATCCCTCTATCTCTCTGTGAAAAATCAATAAAATATATTTTTTTTAAAAAAAGAATATACTTAACACGACTGGACTCTCATCACCAATGTTTCTCTCTCCCTCCCTCCCTCTCTCTGAAATCAATAAAATAAATAAACAAAATAAAAACGCATCTCCGAGTGGATGAACTGACGCACCTTCCCACGTGAGGAGCACAGCACAGCTCCGGGCCACCGTAAACTCTCAATAAACGTTCACCATCCACCACAACAAGCTCTCGGCAAACGGAGCTCGTGCTGGCCCCTGCGTCTGGCTACCAAGCGGGTCAGGGGGGCTGTGGCTGGGTGTGCGGGGTGTGCCAGGTGCTCTGGTGGGTGAGCAGGGGCTGTGCCTGGAGAGGCACCGGGCTCACGGTGCTGGGCCATCGGGAACGGGAGCTGCTGGGAGGGCTGTGCGCACTCTCAGTGACACTAAGAGGAGGCAGCCAGCACTCACGGAGTCCTCTCTGCGTAAAGGGCGTTCGTTAACTCTCACTCCGTGCCCACGGCAACCCTGCAACTCAAGCTGTCCCGCCTTTACGAGGAGAAACTGAGTCTCAGTGAAGTCCTTAGGGCCCAGCTAGCAGGTGAGGGAGCCGGCGTGAGCACCAGGCTCCCGTAATTCCACCGGGACCCGCCGGGCGAGGGACCCCCGCGGCTGCTCTGCTTCCTGCATCACGTCTGCCTCTGAATCAGAGGCTGCGCGGCGGAGGCCTCGGAGTTGTGTTTCTTTAAAAACAACAAGAGGGTTACGGCCATAAAGGGTCCCCGCCGAGCAGATGAATGTTGTTAGCAGAACTGCCCCCCCGGAACATCCAAACCGCTTAATGCGCTCCCCCGCTCCCGGGGCACGCGCGGCGGAGCGCCGTCATGCTGATTACCAGTAATTATCGTCTCCTCGTTAAGGGGCGTCCCGGCGGGCCTCTCCCCGGCACGCTCGTGGCGGAGATGGAGTGACTGTGTACTTGAAAATAATGAAGCTGCCGTTCTTTTAGAAATTATCTCATTTAGGGCTCTCGCTGGTGTGCGCCGTGCTTCTCCGCAAGGACTCTGGGTGGAGGGGCTTCTGCTAAACTTAAAGGGACCCCTTCTCTCACGGGTCCCGAGCAGCTTCGCACGGGTCGCGCTGACCTGTCAGCCAGCTCCCCGCAGAGGAGAGGCGAGCGGAGAGAGGCTCAGGGAAGAATCTGGATCGGAAAGATATATTCCCCCCAACTTACTGATTTTCTTAAACATCCTGGTTCCAGCCCTCACCGGTTTGGTTCAGTGGATAGAGCGTCAGCCTGTGGACTGAAGGGTCCTGGGTTTGATTCCAAGTCAAAGGCACTTGAACTGGGTTGCAAGCTCGATCCCCAGTCGGGGGGTTGGGGGGGGGGCGGGGAAGGAAGGTGCAGGAGGCAGCCGATCCATGATTCTCTCTCATCATTGATGTTTCTCTCTCTCTCTCTCCCTCTCCCTTCCCCTCTGAAATCAATAAAAATATTTAAAACAAAAAACATTTTCATTTCAAAAATATTTTTCTTCAAAGACTCCTGAGATCCACTGGACATGAGTGGAGAGCGGACACCAGACTGGCTGAGAAGCCCTGGACCCTTTGGAAACCACGTTAACGTAAGCTGCACCAGGAATTGAGCACTTCACGTGGGTCCGGTACTCATTAGGCGGAGAGCTTTCTCTCCCGTTTCAGAGAAGACTTTTAGCGACAAGAAGCTTCCAGGCCAGCTCCGGGGTGGCTGCAGGGATGATGGGCGAGCCAGGGGTCTTACCGAAACTCCGGGACGGGAACTCCGGCCCAGGAACCCTCACGGGGCCTCCTGGAAACGGGAACTGAACTGGCACCGAGGCAGGGGGAACTTCAGGGCTGAGCTCCCTCCGCTGGGGGCCCGGCCTCCCTCTCCCTCTGCACCTCCTGATTTGCTTAAACGGCAAAGGGCAGAAAGCCGATTCCAAACCCGCACTGGCTCACAGCGCTGCAAGCCCGGTACCAACTGGGCTCCTGAGTATGACCGCAGGGTGCGGGATCAGTGGAAAATGGGGAGCCGCGTGCTCAGAGAAATGCTGCCCCAAAAGTCCCAGAAACCTTCCCCTCGTGGCAGCACTGACCTGAATGCCGTCACGTGATTGCTAAACTAGCCCCTGCTGCTGGCTGGGTCTGGCCTGGTTCTAATCCTCGTCTCTAGCCAAGAGCACCGGATGGTCATCATCGGTTTAGCGCGCTCAGGGCACATGCCTGGAGCGGAGTCACCCAGGTGGGCGGGGAGGGGAAGGAGGGGGGATGGGAAAAGACGATAATGCCTAAGTCGTTGGCTCCAGTAACGGGGTAGCCACTACAGCCGTGCGGGAGACCTCGGAGGACAAACAGGTCAGCTGCGGGGAGGGAACCGGGAGCATCGGTTTGGACATGTTGGTTGTCAAATGCCTATTAGACTCCAAACCCAGGTGCCAGGTAAGCGATGGGATGGATGGACCTGGAGCTCAAGGAAGGGTCAGGACGGGAGCCATAGCGGAGTGACCAGCAGACAGCGAGGAAAGGAGAAGCCAGCGGCAGGAGGGGGGTCCAGAGAGGAGGAGGTGAGGAGCCCAGGCCAAAGCGGAGCAGAGGCAGCGGAGGAGCCGGCAAAGGGACCGAGAGGCAGAGGCAGTGAGGCAGGCCGAGAGCCGGGCGCACGTGCCGTCCTACAGCCCAGCGGGGGCGGCGTTTCCTGACTCGAGAGAACGAACACAGGGACGGCCGGGCCCGGAGGCCGAGGGGGAAAGGGACACGAGGTGAGGCCCTGCTGGCCATGTGCACTCGCTGGCCACGGGGACTCGCTGGCCACGCGGACACCCCCGTTTCAGCGGACGGGGAGGACAGAGCCCGCGTGGAGCGGGCCGAGGAAAGATGGCACGTGGGGAAGCGAACACATTCCGCTTAGACGGCTCTGTCGGGGAGTCTCTCTGTGGAGGGAGCAGAGGACGGGCAGCAGCTGAAGGGAACGGCGGGCGGAGCGGGGTCTTTGTTTAAACAGGAGGCCCTCAGCACACTGACGTGCTACCGGGAACGGCCCATCGAGAGAGGGGGTGCCGCAGAGAGGAGGCAACTGCGGAGCCGCGGAGCCAAAGGTGGCGCGAGCAGGTGCAGGAAGGGCCTGGCCTTGCAGAGAGCAGGAGCAGGAGCGCAGACAGAGCGAGCCACGTGGCGGGGAGGCCAAAGAAAGCAAGGAAAGGAAGCTCGGTCCCGCGAATGAACATGTCACTGCTTTGGGCCCTGCTTGTGTCTGGACCTACAGAGGCCCTCGGAGCCTGCCCCGTTCTCTCTGGATTCCCAGCAGCGACGTGTTGGGCCTCCCCCCTCCGGCCTCTCTGCCTCCGAGCTGGCTTCCCAGCCTGGGAGCGCTGCCTCTGGGACCCCTCCCTGCCCTCCACAGCCAAACCGAGCGCGGGCACGAGGCCACGCCTCAGGCTTGGTCCCAGGGCCCTCCCCCTGCCCAGCCCCTGCTGCGGCCGCATTCCCACCGCTTGCCCTTCCACAATCTGGTCAGCCCCTGCAGGCTGCCATGCCCCGAACATGCTGGGTCTCCCGGAAATGTCCGCCGCCCCAGCTCACACGCTCCACCCGTTTATCCGGCGCCGGCACCTGTCCCGGCACCGCTGTCCTCGCCTCGGCCTCCTCCCCTCCCCTGGTCCCGCACAGACAGTGCTGGAGCTCCCACTGGTTTGCAGCATAACTCCCTTCCTCTGCCGTTTCCCTCAACATCTCAACACACTGCCTCCTGCCTCAGAGCAGTGAACCCAGTCAGATCCTGTGTGAGTACGAAACGATGATGACGGCATCAGCCACAATGTTTCGATGGGGCTTAGCATCGCCTCTCCCATTCCTGTCCCCAGGGAAGTCACGTGGCTGCTGGAGGGCACAGGGCCCGCTGTCTGCAGCCACGGCTCCTTCCAGAGCCACCCTCGCACTCGGATGTGACCAGGCAAGCGTGCTGGGTGAACGGCGGGCGCGTATGAAGACGAAGCTAACAGCCTGACAAGCCCTGTGGAGGAGACAGCCGAGAAGGTGACAGCGGCGGCGGGGCTGGCAGGTGTGTGCAGGGCAGCTGTGAGGGCTCAGCCGTCCAGCAACCACCAGCCTGATCCCTCGAGGGACAGCGGGCGCTTGCCAGCTCCCACTACCCGCTCCACTGCGGCTCGTGCTCAGCAGTGCGAGCCGCCCGCTCTCCACCTGCGCGGCGCAGGCGGCACAGATGGGCGCGTGCTTCCCCGCAAGAGCGTGCAATTACGCCAGCCCCGCCGGCCGCGGCCGCTCCCGGGAGAGAGCCCGAGGGGGGAGACAGAGCTGGCAGATGACTGACTTCCATGCTGGCGCACGCACTCCGTCTCCCGAGAGCAGCCGCGGGACCCGGGGCCTCCGGCGCCTTTCACAGTCCTTGCTGGGCCCCGGGTGCTGGAACCGCATTCGGCGAGAGCAGAGCACAGGGCAGCCACCAACGGGACATGTTTCCATAAGAAAATAGCAAGGCTTTATTCTTTCCTTACAAAGACCGCCCTGCGTGTCGGCTGAGTAGAAAGGGTCACACAGTTCTGAGAGACGTGAGTCACTGCCCCAGAACGCACACACGATGCCGAGGAAGGGCACGAGGGGGATGCCTCCTCTTCAGAGCGATGAAATGCAAATTAACACAAAATAACTGAGCTTAATTAGTGCCGGGCATTCCCACAGGGAAAGCAAGAGGGCGCCAAGACAACCAGTAGTTTTTCTGGAACAAAGACTCTGGCAGGCCGAGCCGCCGCACTGCCCCTCAGCCGCCGTCTGAGGCGCCCGGCCCGGCCGGACCCGCGGGGCGGCGGCCAGGAGCGGTGCTTCCGTCCAGGCCGGGGGCGCCGTCGGGAGACCAGCGCCTGGCGCGGGCCTACGTGCAGCAGTGGCGCATGTGGAAGTTGACGACGTACTCGGCGTTCGTCCGCTGCACAGAAATGGCAAAGGGCTCAAAGGGGTGGAAGGTGAAGGCCACGAGGCGGCGCACCGTGTGGTTGATGGGGCGGCCCAGCAAGCCCGCCTGGATCTCAAACTTGAGCAGACCTGAGTCCCGAGCATAGAACCTAAACAGAGAGAGAGAGGGAGAGGGGGACAGAGAGGACGGTGTCCATACTCACCACCACCTGGAGATGCACAGAGGGAAACCTCCCACACCAGCCCCAGCGCGTCAGAACTGCGAAATCACCGTGGGCTCGTGAGCACGTTCAGGGCAGGGAGATCACCAATTGTACGATGTTGTCCTAAGCCAACAGGTCCCTTCTCTCTCCCAAGACAGCTCTTAGCTACAACCTCAATTACAGCCCCCCTTTCCCAAAGTATCTACCCCACAACTGTCCAGGCGAGGGCTAGAATTGAAATGTGAGCCATGAGCCCTGGCTGGTGTTGCTCAGTGGATAGAGCATCAACCTGCAGACTGAAGGGTCCCAGGTTCCATTCCGGTCAAGGGCATGTACCTTGGTTGTGGGCACATCCCCAGTAGGAGACGTGCAGGAGACAGCTATCGATGTCTCTCTCTCATCGATGTTTCTAAACTCTCTACCCCTCTCCCTTCCTCTCTGTAAAAAGTCAATAAAATACATATTTTTAAAAAGAAATGAGCCGAGACCAGTTTGGCTCAGTGGATAGAGCGTCGGACTGAAAGGTCCCAGGTTCGATTCCGGTTGGGGGCATGTACCTTGCTTTCGGGCACATCTCCACTGTGGGGCGTGCAGGAGGTGGCTGATCGATGTATCTCTCTCATCGATGTTTCTGACTTTCTATCTCTCTCCCTTCCTCTCTGTAAAAAAATAATAAAATGTATTAAAAAAAAAAAAAGGAAATGAAATGTGAGCCATGTATGCAATTTAAAATTTCGGGTAGCCACATTAAAATGTTTAAGGTAAAAATAAGTTTAATAATATATTTTATTTAATCTAATATTGACATCCAAAATATCACTTCAATCTATAGTCAATATAAAATAGATAAATGAGATATTACACATTCTTTTTTGTACTAAACCTTTGAAATTTGATATGCATTTGACATTTGAGCAAATCTCCACTTGGACTGGCCACATTTTAAGTGCTCAATAGTCACCTGTGGTTAGTGGCTACCATAAAGGACAGTGCAGATCTACTCTCATACTTGAGAACTTCATTTATAAGAACAAATTCTTTATTTTATTAAATTTACTGAGAATAAACTATTTTGAAAGACTCTTCACACACAAAAATAAAATATATTAAGTAGTTTTTAATTTTTCATCCACTATAATAAGATTCAAGACACACCCTCCACCCCAGTTCTTAAATACCCATGATGCAAAGTAAGTGCCCTGTGGTACTGAGAACGACAGATGATCAGCGGGGTTAGGGGTTAATTGAAGAAGGTCTAGAAAATGAAGAGCCTGAATTAAATAACTATAATTTCCCCTTTGGGAAGCAAATATATAATAGACATAAATATATTCATATCCTTTGACTCAGTAATTCCATTTCCAAGAATTTACAGCCTCAGAATTTAAATGAATAATGATATGAATAGAGATGGCTACGACAGCATTAGCTCTACCGGGAGAAAAGCAGAGAGAGATCAATGCTCAGTGACAGGGGAACAGTTAAATGAAGTAGGTACATCTTCTTGACGGAATAACATGCTGTCACTAGGACTGTAACTGTAAGGACCCTGTAACAGCTCGGAAACCCATTTGTAAGATAAAAGCCGACTGCAAAGGTTCATGCTGACCACCGTACAACTGTGCACTGGAGACATGCATGCTGACCAGACCAGAATGGAATACCCAATAAAGGTGCCATGGCATTACCTCTTCATGGGCTGTGAATATCCTCACAGTTCCCATTTTAAATGACAAGTAAATAGGAACTACAAGAAAAAAACCCTTTGGTCAGGAGCAATGGCATTTCCAGATGTGTTAATTAGGTTACCTCTTCAAATTAGAAAGGCGAGGAAGCCAGAAAGGCGAGGAGTTTACCTCATGCTGTTTGACCATACCAGATGAGACCCACGACATGCTGGTGGTGTGTGGAAAGCACATTCACTTTGCCCACACAGTCCCCGGCACACAGGAGGCTTATAATTGAAAGTGAGTTGTCTGAGCTTCTCACTCTATCCGTTTACAGGGAATGTGGCGGCCTGAGAAAGACAGTAAAAACTACGCCGGGGATGCAAAGAGCAAAATCTAGGATGGGTGGGACTTTACAGGATGAGCAACTGGTTTCCTCAACACCTTCACTGCCAGGAAAATAAGAGGAAACAGAATATACTGAATAAAAGGACAACAAAACAGTGACCAAACGCAATGCAGGCACCTTGTTCAGATCCTGATTCGGAACAAACTGTAAAAAGAAGACGCATGAGACACAGGAAGTGTGAAATCGGATCAGATGTTTGGGGTTCTCAATCAAGTCCTGCTCACTTTCCCAGATGAAATAACAGTAATGAGGTTGCATTTTAAGCCCTCACTTTTTAAAAATTCATACTGAAATATACGACACGTGGGGTCGCCTCATAATAATCCAGGTGGCAAGTCGGCGGGGAGAAGGGAGGTGGTGGCAGAAAGAGATCAAACAACCCTGACCCCAGCTGACACTGCTGAGGCCGGGTGATGGGCATGTAGGGTTTATTGTACTCTTCTATTTTTTAAACGTCTACATTTTTCCAGAATAAAAATAATTCAGCTGGGTTTTAGAGCTGGACTGCAACTGGAATGATTAAGTGTGCAGAATTATTTTACACAAACCTGTTGTATACAATTGAAGCTGGATCATGAAATCCTGACTTCACTGTTTCTATGTAAAAAAGGCTCACACTCCCTCTCTGGGCTCCAGGAACACCCAGCTGCCCTGAAACAGTCCAGGGGTGACAACAGTGCCACCCCCGCCAGCACCCTTCACAGCCCACAGAGCTACACACCTCTCAACGCGGAGACAGGTGGGTCTGTGAACCGGGCGCCTATGAGGGAAGGGACTGACAGTCAGAGGTTAGTCGCACCCTCCAGCAATAACACTGAGACATTTACAAGCACATTCCAAATCAGCATTCCCACATTCCCCAAATGAGGAAGCCTGGGTTTCTCCAAAACCACGTTCCTCATATTGTCTCTGCTCTCATTCCCAGTGGGTGAGTGGGGGGGATGATGGAATTCAAAGGCTGAGCCATGAACATCATTATGAAACGGTATCAGATTGCTACATGGAAAAGTATGGTGTCCTGCCCTGGACACCTTTAAAAGGACACACGTACCTGCACTGGGTGTTTTGGTGAGAAGCAGAGCAGGAGTTTTTCACTTGGGAGACTACTGCCCATGTGATCAAGGCACCCCCACATTACAGAAACGGGCTCCCCTTCCTATTCAGCCCACGAGCAGCAAGGACACCATCACACGAAACGACGTCCAAGAAGAAGAGAGAAAGCGGGCATGACAGCCCTGGACCACGCGCTAAGATCTGCATTTGCAGCCGCGGCAGCGACGCGGTACCTGATAGGGTGATCGCCGCACGTCTTGGGCCGCTCCATGACTGACACCCACTTGTCATCGTAGCTGAAGAGCGACAGGTCGAGGTAGGGGCTGCCGCTGTAAGACTGGGCGCTGATGGGGAGCTGGCCCAGCAGCCGGCGGACGGCCTCGGTGTGCCCTCCGTACTTGGCGTTGATGATAGTGTCTTTAAACCTGAAAGAAAGCACCAGTGACGAAGGCTGTTTTTTTAAACTGACAAACACGTGTCTAAAAGCAATTCCTTCTGCCAGCAAAAGTCCGGCCATTGACTGAAGTCAGAACTCACACACACGTATCACAAGCCTGGCTAGCTTCAAATGCTCTCAAGAAGCAGAAAACAGAATTAGAAATGGGGAACACTACTTTAGAAAAGTAAAAAAAAAAAAAAAAAAAAAAAAAGACTCTACACACAAGTTTAAAATGCGTGTGTTCAGCTGCTGGCCTGTCTGTCACTCTGGAACTTCCCTTTCCCGTCATCCTAGGGATTCTCTCTGCCGCTCTCCATCGTCAAACTGTACAATGTGCACATTGTCAAATGGTGTTTATTGATAAAATACATCTTCCAGATGCTTCCTTAGAAAAGGTGCAAGGGAGGTAACTATTTGAGACAGCATGTCTGAAAATGTCTGCTCCATGATTATTAGAATTCTAAATTAGGAGTCTTTTTTTTTTTTTTTTTTTTTTTGAGAAGTCTGAGGGCAGGATTTTAACGGCTTCAAGCTTTCAATGTTGTTGACTGGTCTGTCCAATGCCATTCTGATTATTTTTATATGTGAGATTTTTTTTCTGAACATCTTTACACTTTTCTCTTTATCCCCAATGCTTCCAAGTTTCATGATGACATGCCCTTCACTTTCTTGATCAATCCTTCTGGAATTTGCCAGATCGTGAATCGCCTGAGCAAATTCTCTAACTTCTTTTCCATCTTTTCTCTCATTTGTATTCTCATCTTTTTATATTACTTTCTTGGAGAGTTCTTCAACTGTATCTAAGACATTTTAAATGTCTAAGTGTCACTGTTCTAGGAATGTTCCTGTTCTTAGAGCTTGAATTACTTCAGTGACCACAATGTTGTTTCTCTATCCCGTTTGTTCTAGTTTGGTCTCTACACCTTTTAAGACAAAGACTTTCTTAAGTGACTCATGATCCTTGGTACCTTATTTTCTCTGAAACATGTCTTCTCACCAATAATGGGTCCATTTTCACTTATCTCCACCCAAATAGTTCTGAAGACTATAAAATTGAGCATTTAGAGCCAGGCGTTCCCAAGAAATAAAATAAGTAGTTTTAATTTACATATATACATTATGCTTTTGATGCAGCAAGGCATAAGAGGGTAATGAAATGTTACATTAGGAGAGGATGCTGCAGGGGAGGTGACACAGAGGTATGGACTGGAGGAAAAGGCTGTCACACAGTGTCTGAAGGAAGTGACTATTGGTGTCACTGCCACAGGGTAAGAAAACCTGAGAAAGATCAGGCCCGGGAAGCCGCGTGGAACAGCTTACCGGCGCTGGATCTGCCTCGCGAAATTGTTGCTGGAAGCCGAGCAGGGGAACTGGACTTCGCTGTGCAGGGTGGCGTTCCGGAAGAGGTCGCAGAAGTTCTCAAAGAGCTCCAGCAGCTCGTCGGACGTGTTCTCGAACACCGCGATCACCTCGGTCGTCACCATGTTGTACACCACGAAGAAAGAGGCCTGCAGGGACAGAGAGCACCCACGGCGGCGGAGTAAACGCCAGGCCTGGCCGCCGGCACTACGCTGAAAACTCGGGCGACCCCCGGGAAACACGAACCGCCTTCGCTCCAGCACCTCAGCTCCAACACGGCTCCCAGCGTTTCTGGGAAAGGGGGAGGCCGGGGGGCTTTCTCAGCCAAGGGCTTCGCCCGGCCAGATGTCCCACCGTATCTGCGCTGCTAAAATGATTGAATTGGCCGGCATCTCTGTACGAAAAGGCTTTCAATCTTCCCTTTCCAACTGTGCAAATTCAGTGTTTTTCCTTCCCAATGTTTACTCCCTCCTTGCTCCCAGCCCACCCTGGGATGGATAAAAAAACGCTTTCTTAAAATGCCAGCTTTAATTTCCTCCCTGCTGGGAAAGCGATTTGCAGCCTGCGGTGGCCTGTTGGCAGATTGTGTTCTCTTGTGTGCATACATACAGCGGAAAGGTCAAGTTAGGGGCACCTGCTTTTCCTCTGACTATTTCTCGCGTGCAGAGAGCCGCCTTACGGACGCTTTGCCCTAAAACTGCCCGGGCAGGTTGAAACCAAGCAGGGCCCTGGTGCTGAGCAGATGAAAAATCAGAGAGGACTTTCCATTTCTGTCCTAAACGTTCTTTCAGCCCAGGCACTTGTGAGACACATTTTCGATTTAGAGCGAATCTCAGGGGGCCCCTGACAAGCACTCAATGCCACGAGGGACCTTCTTCCTTCAAGCCTCCAGGGCTCTGCTCCGCCGAGCAGGGAAGCCCCGGAACCACCGTCTTCGCCAGCGAGAGTAACCGTGTAACCCATCTGCAGGCCTCTAGCAGGACCCCAGACGTTCTCAGAACGCTGAGATTAGGAGTCCCGCTCCTCTGATTAAGTTTAAATCTCCATCAACAATTTCTGGTGCCATTTGGCCCACCTGTTTGACTAGTCATCCGTCCTTCCCAGAGCTTCTGTTACATGACTTTTGTGAACCCCTGGAAATTAAATTTGGCTGCAAATTAAAGGGGCCGGGGGGTAACCTGAGACTAATACCCCTAATACCGGCAAGGCTTTGTTTGGGTGCACTTCTCACTCATTAACCTTATTGGATTCTAGCAAATTAAACCGAGGGGGAAAAGACAGTGAAGGCAGAGACTGGGTTTAAAGTTACCACCTCCGGGAAGCCACGCACAGAGCCCTCGTAATGCTTCTGGCGGCAGCTTATCGCAGCGTGCGGAGTAAATAGGTCATGGGTTACAAAGGAAAAACGGATCCTCTCAGAGGCCACCATTACAGACATCTTATTCCCGCCAAACCAAGAGGCAGTTCCAGCTCAGACCTACACAGACACGGACTCGTGTGCTTTCTGCAGACGGGGACTACCCTGTGATCCTCTCAGGGCCTCACCACGATCTGCCACCATCCTGCGGCCACAGGACGACACAGGCACCTCCTGAGCCTCCCTCCGGGACACTGGGAGGCACAGGGCAGGAGGCTACAGAAGTCGAGGCCTCCCCGCCCACCTCCCAGGACAGTAAGATGAACGAGATGCACCCCCCAGGACGGCTCCACGGGGCCTTCATCACTGACACAGAAGAAGAGGGTCCAGGACAAATGATCTCTGAGCCACGGCACTCTCCTTTCTTTAAAGGATTCATTAAAGACAACTCAGAAGATGTCAGAAACATTTTTCCCTAGATGGCTGGGAAGGACGAATGACTAGTAAAACAGGAGAGAGCGCCCTGGACAGACTCTCTTCATGGTAGCTTCAGCCGCAGGTCCAGGAGCAATACCTGATTCAGATGACCATGTGGTTTACTGGTTTGCTCTCTGTACAGAATCTGCAAACTAGCATCTAAGGAGACAATCTGGGAGCAGGAGCATGGGGCAGAGGTACAGAAAGGCGGTCTCTTAGTATGGAGACATGTCTTAAAGGGACATGCCCTTGCCCTGGCCAGGGCTGCACACTGGTCCGAGTGCCAGCCCTTGCACTGTAGTGTCGCAGGTTCAATTCCTGGTCAAGGGCATGTACCTAGGAGGCAGGTTCATCCTTCGGCCCTGGGTGGGGTGTGTGCAGGATGCAACTAACTGATGTGTCTCTCTCACCTCGATGTCTCTCTCTCTCCCCCTCCTCCCTGGCTCTCACTCTCTAAAATATCAACGGAATAAATATCCTTGGGTGAAGATTAACAACAAAATAAAGAGAAATGTTAAGATTACCCCAAATTTCAACACAATGTTTCAATCCAAGAATCTTAAAAGTTTTCTGTGCTCTTACCAACATCTTATTCCCATTTGAGAAATGCCTCTCTCCCTTACCCACATCTTTCACTCAAACTGAAAAAGACCTCAGGACCTACAGTCCTGATGAATCAATCACTTGAGGGATCCAAAATCCGGGGTCCTTTTGATCTTTTACTGCCCTACAACTACCTGTCAGCTTATGGGCAAGGTCAGGTGAAGTCCTAAGACGCAACTGTGAATGAACCTGCCTAGGAGTTATCTTTAAAGAAGACTTATGAACAAGCATAAGGGCATTAACCACTTAAGCAGGAAAGAGCGCCAGATTTTCAGAGGGTTTCCTTTGTGCGTGTGGTGGGCTCGTCCTTACTGCCAGGACTGAAACAGTGGGACTAACGAGGACATCTCACAAAACCACGCAGGCTCACACAGGCAGTCCACACGTTAGCCTCATGGCACCGGGCTTCCACCTCAAAGAAACTAAAAATGTTCTGCCGTCCAGCCGCATGGCTCAGGGGTTGAGCATCAACCTATGAACCAAGAGGTCACGGTTCAGTTCCGGTCAAGGGCACATGCCCTGGTTGCAGACTCGATCTCCAATAGGGGACGTGCAGGAGGCAGCCAATCCATGATTCTCTTTCATCACTGATGCTTCTCTCTCTTTATCCCTCTTTCTTCCTCCCTGAAATCAACAAAAATATTTAAAAATACATAAATAAAAATTAAAATGTTCTGCTGAAGGTGGAGGGAAATAATTACAGAGGTGACCATCTACATGCCAATGGCTTGAGATTTAACTTGCATCTACCCAAAGAAATACACGTGGCCAGAGGAAAACCAGAGCTGTTTTACGTTTGGCTGAGCCCTAGGATCGCAAATACTTAAGATGACATGAAATGTGTGCTTCTGAGAGGTCGGCCGCACGCACAGGGGAAATCCGTCACGTCCTGCCGGGGAGCCTGGGGCGAGGTGGGGGGTGACAGGCGGGACGGGGCCGCCCCTCCTACCTGGGACGGGTCGGTGACCCGCAGGGTGACCACGTCCTCGCTGGTGTACTTGATGAACAGGTGGTTCTCGTCCAGGAGCTGCATCTTCCACATGCGCAGCTGCCGCAGCTGGTCAAAGTACTGGAAGAAGCGCCGCTTGGCCGTGGCGCTGCCGTCCTGCTCCGCCCGGCGCCACAGGTAGACGAGCAGCCGGTGCTTGAGGGAGTTGACGAAGGGGTCCCGGAACGGGTTGGCCATGCCCGTCTGGCTGTCGCGCTGCACCTCGGGGAACACGGCGGACACGGTGAGCAGGTCGTCCTCGTAGCAGAAGCGGCCGATGGTGCGCACGTCGATGAAGGTGCCTTCGGGCGTCACCTGGAAGACGTGGATGGTCTGCTGCTGCACCGACAGGATGGCCAGGATGTTCTTGTACAGGTACAGGCCCTGGTTGTGGGACAGGACCACCTTGTCGCACTTGAAGGTGCGCGTGTCGCACAGGCGGC
>PVJN01039149.1:0-20009 GCA_004026805.1 Lasiurus borealis
TTCTTACAAACTTAAACACACATGTGACCCAGGCATTCTACGCCCGGGTACTTGGCCAAAAGAAATGAAAACATGTGTCCGCACCAATTTTGCAGATGAATTTTCATAGCAGCTTTATCATAGCCCAAAGGTGGAAATGACCCAAATGACAGCGGATTGGATTAATAATTTGTGGGGTACATAATCAGTGGACCACTACTCAGCAATAAAATGAATGTACTGTTGATACCCACAGCGGGATGAATCTCCAAATAATCATGCTGAGTGAAAGCAAGTAGGCAAAGGAGAGTACATACTGTATGATTCCATTTGTATAAAGTTCTAGAGAATGCAAGCTAATCTATAACGACAGAAAGCAGGTCAGTGGTTGCCTGGGGACAGGAGTGGTGTAGTTGTGGGAGAGAGAGGTTACACAGTACAAGCGGAAACTTTTGGGGGATGATGGATATGCTCATTATCTTGATTGTGGTGATGGTTTCTTGGGTGCATACATATGTCAAAAGTCATTAACATTGTAAACCTGGGAATTTATTGTGTGTCAGTTACTCCTCAGAGCTGTAAAAAACAAAACAAAACAAAACAAAAAACACCAAAAAAACGGATTGCTTACTATGGTCATTTTCATTTGACACCAATCAAAAAGGTATTTGTAACAGGAACTCAGTGTCCCATTGGTGTTGGCAAGAGATTATACATTAAGCCAGGTAGGAAAGCTAAAGCAATCACAATTTGTGGGACTGTCTGTATTAACTTGGCTGAGCTTCTAGCTCCTGCTTTTAGCTTGTGTTTGCATTTATTTCAAAGAAACTGCTCTTGAAGGATAGTTCTGTTTACAGTACCTATAGAGGATAAACGAGGCAAATTATAAAATTAAATTTTGATTAGATTTAATTTGCTCTAGATAGATGCAGATAATTCCACGCTTGAGCCCCTGTTCCTCTGGTGCCAGGAAGATGCTGGAAATATACACGGTGCTCACTGGACTCAAGTCAACCCTGAACGGGAGTCTGCGGCCTGGTCATGGCTTGATGCTTTGCCACTTAACAGACGCATGGCATTGACAGGTCATGTGTCGCAGAGCCCCAGTTTCCTCACATGTAAGATGAGAGTAATAATAACACCTGTCCTGCCTGCCTCCCAGAATGGCTATGAGTCATATGACCACTTTGGAAAAGCTGAAGCCAGGGGTTAGTGTTACTTCTGTTGTCACCTTGCCAGCATGGTTATTTGGAGATTCATCCGCTGTTGCAGGTGCTTATCCACTGCTCAGGAAAACACAGGTATGCAATCTCTGCAATTGACGAGAAGGAAACGAAGGCTATGTCATGATGTAACTTCTATTTAGAAACAGGTGATGTCACCAACACGTATGATACTGTTGCGTGGACACTCCACCTGCTCCTTCTCTCTTCCCATTTGTCTCTTCTCCCCTCTCCTTCCCCAGTTTGCTTCATTCAGTTAGTCAACAGGTGTTTTCTAAACACCTGCCAGGTGTCAGTCCTGTAGGCAGCGAAATAAATCAAGGACGAAAACATGTGAGTCACTGCCTTCGGGAGGCTGACATTCCAGTGGGAAGTCGTGGTGCAGTTTGATAACTGCGAGGAGAGGGGAAATTGGGGGTGCTCGGAGCGCCTGGAGGACCCATGACCCCGATTTGGGAGTCAGGGAAGGGAGCTCTAAACTGAGACCTGAGCATAGGTAAGGATTAGCCTTGCGCAGAATAGGAAATAGTGTCCCAGTCAAAAGGATAGCATGTCAGAGCTGTCATGTGACTGGAGAGGAGCGTGGAAGGCGAGCAGGAGGGAGGTGGGATGGGGCTGTTTTCTGGGGAAAGATCATTTGAGGCCTTGAGAGCCATGGTCAGCGCAGCATCGGGCCACAGGGGACCCATTTGCCAGCTCCCTGTCTCCGCAGCAGGCTTCCCGCTCCCAGCTCCCCACGCTCCTTGTGTGTCTTGTTGGTGGTCCCGGGATTAAGAAGTAGGTGACCTCTGTCCAGGCGAGTTTTCTTGGATAGAACTTGGCTTACGGTGACCAAACTGACTTTGTTTACATTGCTTTTCTGCCAGGAAAACAGAAACTTGTCCAAATAAACAGTGAGTATCTTATGCTGTTTAGTAAAACCATACTTTTCAGTGTTTCCCTCAAAATTCATTCTGCGGTTGCAACATAGACATTTTGCTTGGGAATCCTATACCAGAGGGGAAACTGCGCCAGCAGAGAGGACCGGGGGAGAGCTGAAGACGGGGGAGCTGGCTGAGGTCACAGGCAACGAGACTGTTTTAGGCAGGAGGACAGTCCATTGCTGCTTCCCTTGTCCTAGGTGTCACATTGACATTATAAACCCCCCTAGGGGAGGGGCTCTTTGTGTTTTTGCGGCCTCGAGAATATGATTAAGAATGCACCTCCAGTTTTGCTTATTTGTACTTGTGCTGGCTTTCCTTTTATCTTTCTGTTTCATAGCTTTAGGTTTCTTTGGACAGCGTCTCTTACTATACTTTTTTCAGATTCCTTGGTCTATCGTATAGATAATAATAATAATAATATATCATCTTTATAGAATTTTCCCCAGGTGTCAGGAGAGTTTATTGTCTATTTGTTTTTAATATTCAGATGTCTGTCTAGGAAAAAATTCCTGCGACATGAGAATTCCAGACATGGGTCCTGTGAGCAACTGAGTGAATGCAGTTTCCATCCCTTTGGGGTTGGGGAGTCTGTCACGAAGGCCAGAGGCTTCAGGCACATCTGTGACTCATCACTGAAAAAAAATGTCGTGTTTGGGATCTGTATATGTATACAGGGTGGGGCAAAAGTCAATTTGCAGTTGTTTGTGTGGAAAATTATAGAATAATCAATAAATAATGATACAAGAATAAACTGTTTCGTGTACTCACAGCTGTCAGCCTATCTTTGCCTCACCTGTACATATGCATATAGAGTATGTACATAGCGTGCAGTGCAGTCCAGACACGAACAGGGCCCATCTGTGTACAAATGTCTGTCCTTAGATACAAGGGCTCAGTAAGCATATTTGACACAGGCCATTAGTCAACTTTCCGGCAGAAGCAAGAGTGCCAAGTTGGACATAACACATTTTTCACACAAAATAGTTGAAAATTCAAGTCTGCCTAATATGGAAATAGCTTTGGCTGAGTCTGAAGCACACATAAAGCATGAGTTTGAGCAGGCCCTAAACAGTATCCTGCGCTGTATCCCAGCGGTACTGCGGGGGTCACCCCTGCTGCTTACTTAACAAGTGGGAATAGGGTACGTTGTGAGCTGCCATACTTTCTGAGCAAGAATCAACCCCACCAGGGTGAGTGCTGCACTTTTCACTGTTGTGCCTACTTAACCCGAAGTTAGGACTTTTTCACACAAAAATAAAAATTAAAAAAAATTAAGGCCAAGCATGTTCACTCTGCCCACCCTGCCATTAACCCGACCTCTGTCTGTGAGCTGGTCACTGACTTTTTTTGTTGTTTTTAATTCTCACCCGAGGACATTTTTCCATTGATTTTTTTTTTTTTTTTGAGAGAGAGAGCATAGAAGGAAAGGAGAGAGACAGAGAGAAACATTGGTGTGAGAGAGACATCGGTGTGGATTGGTGACTTTCCACATGCATCCCTGCCAGGGATCATGCCAGCAGCCAAGGCACATACCCTTGACTGGAATTGAACCCAGGACCCTTCAGTCCGCAGGCCGATTCTATCCCCTGAGTCACACCGCTGGGCATCACTGACTTTTTTCAGCCTCAGTCTCTTCACCTCCAAATTGGCACACCAGTTTACCAATGACAACAAAAGTCCAGGAGGACATGAGACTGTACTTTACACTTCTGAAAAGTGTTGTGAGCAGAGGAGAAAACATTCTTTTGAATCACACTGACTCTTGGTTCAAAGCACAGCTTCGGTGCATAGATGTTTCTGACCAGTTTATTTAGCCGCTCTGACCTGATTTTTTATTGATAAAAACACAGCTAATAATGCTAACGTACTAGGTTGAAAGAAGTAAAAGAAACACACAAAGAATGTGCTCCTCTCCCTTTGATATTGGAATAATCCCTCTTAAGAGTTTACACATCCTCACCTTAAACCGAGATGGGAGGTGAAATGGGTAAAAGAGCACAGCCAGATAATTGTTGTTTCTGGTAGAAGGAATCAGGAAATTATGTCTGCTGCATCCATTGTTAAGAGCATGTGGGGAACTTTCTGATGAAAAATAAATATTCCAACTTTCATTCTCTCAGTATGTCAGATTAAGTACCTGAACAACTCTCGGACTGAACACTCTGGAAATGAAGTAAGATGAAGTAAAAACTGAAAATTTTTAAGATAAAGTGATATAGCCTTAAAGGCCAGGAATAATGTTTCAGCAGGAATCCAGGGGGGTGAGTTAGCACTGAAGTCAGCTTTCAGTCCAAAGACTTCTACCTACTAATGATGTCCTTGGCTAAGATTCTGATAAAACTCGCTATATGTAGAGGACATGAGCCAAGTCCAAGTTTGTTCAAGGTGACGAATCCCTGTAAAAATGGGAGCCACAGTGCAATACCCTCCATCTAAGGATAAATTAGACAGGAACCTGTACTAGAGAAGAGGACAGCAAGGAAACATGTTAGCCTTGGCCTTGATGTTGGATAGAAGGGAGCACAGGTTCTCTCCTGAGAATTCACAACCACAGCAGCCTTCAAACAAGTTTGCAGCCTGCATTTAGAGTCATAGGGTCTGAAACCCTTCATCCAAAAAGCGTTCTTTAACATTGGATTGTTGGTATCCAAGCTGCCTTCCTGCTCTGTATCCAAAGCACAGGCCCCCTCCTTGCCTTCTTTGCCTTTAGCTCCAATGACTGAATACCCAGAAAACATGAGACTGGGTCTTCTTTTGACCTTCAGGTATGAGTTTCTAGTTGGCCAAAATATGCTGAGTTAATACCCATCTTACCTCAGGCCTTTAGGTAAGCAGAGAGCCACGGTGGCATTCACAGTCTTTGGTTTTGCCCTGAAGGATACAATGAGAAGAGGGGGGAAAGATAGAAATAGAGAGAGCTCTTTAAGCCCTAACTATATGAGAAATCATTTCTAACAATAACACCCCCTCCCCAGCCCTCAACTCTAATGCAGGCCCTTTGCGGCTTTAGGGATAGAGGCCAGGGGATAAGGATTAAGAGTGTGGTGAGCCAAGATCGGTTTGGCTCAGTGGATAGAGCGTTGGCCTGCGGACTGAAAGGTCCTGGGTTCGATTCCAGTCGGGGGCATGTACCTTGCTTGCGAGCACATCTCCAGTGTGGGGTGTGCAGGAGGCAGCTGATTGATATCTCTCTCTCATCGATGTTTCTGACTTTCTATCCCTCTCCCTTCCTCTCTGTGAAAAATCAATAAAATGTATTTTTAAAAAAAGTGTAGTGATTTTGGCAACAGAACAGCGAGGGGAGCATTGGGACTAGGGTCAGGCCTAGAAAGAGAAAGTAGGTGACTGGGCCTTAGGGTTCCTATAGGGCCACTCGCACTGAGCAGCCTGGAAACACAGACTCGGGACTATCTGCTGTTTAGGTAAGATTTTTCAGAGGTAGAATTTGGGGCTTGTCGGCTTGAATTTGTATACCTGTTACCATGGTTCTGTCCCAGCATATCTTTTGGTGCCTTCCTCGCTTTTGTGTTTCTTGGATGTTTTTACAGTGCAGTGCTAATCCCTCTGCTGGGTCAGCACGGAGGGCAAACAATGGGTTTTAGCAGTATTGTGCCAGTTGGTGTAATCCCAGAAGCAAGGTGGCATGTGTTACATTACACGCTGAATTGACTTCTTGGCTCGCACACAGCCTCTGCTCTCATATTACGGCCTGCGGCAAGCTGCGTGTCTTACGTGCGTCTTCTTGGCTTGGTGGGCACAGGTCAGGCCTTCAGCTCTTCCTGTCCCCAGCCTGGATTGGCTGTGGGGGTTTCTAGCAGGTTACAGTCTTTGCTTCTAAATTTTGAAAAGTCACAGGTGACTTTGTTCATGTCTGTGCACCAACTCCTAGAATTCTGCATGGCAAATAGTAAGCACTTGGTCAATTTTTTGAATGAATTATTATTATTTTGTATATATAGATGGCAATGGAAGTCCAAAAGGTAAACTGAGACAAAGGAGGTAAGATTGGCTGGGTCCTAGTGTCCTAAGCCAGGCTGAAGAAGACTTCAGAAGTTGTGCTATCCCTTTAATTGGCAAGAAAGCAGGGATGGTGCAGAGAACCAGCTAGTGCTCTGGGTCAGAGTCACCAGATCTGGCTCCAGGAAGGTGGCCGTGTGCAACAGTTGAAGAGCCTGCAGGCAGGTGGGTGTCTGGACAAAATTTGGGAGCCATTGTCAGCTGGAATAGGACAAAATACCCCGGATAATAAAACCTAAGTAAGAGTATGGGTAGAGCTGGGCAGTTCTAAACATCCTGTTGTTTTGTAAGTAAATATTCAGAAATCCCAGTTCATTCTGTATGTATTAATAAAGGTGCACTGCTAACCAGAGTTGGCACTGTTTCTTCTCTACTAAACGTGGGAAATGTGCTGTTGAGGAAAATACATGTTTCACCTGTGTTTGCCTTTGTCATAGCTGATTTAGAATGTACTTTCCAAACCACCTCTCCTACCTGTTAGGCTGTGGACAGTGAGCAACACTAAAAGAAGAAGGCAGGACAAAAGACCGGCTCTTCTCACTAAATTCTTTTCCCTCATCGGTCATTGCTGAGTCTTCTGTATTCACTTTTCATGGATCATCGTTTGCCATTTGCCCTTCAGGAAGTCCAAGTGTCTCTCTGTTTAATATGTTTGTACCTTATTATTCTCTACTAATGGAAGGCTAGAAAGCCTAATTTGTTAGAGAAGCAAGTGAAATATAACGTTATCTATAGATACGAGCCCTCTTCTTCACTCCCTGTTAATAAAAGCAGTGTATCATTTCAGATGGAAGAAAGGATCATAGGCTATCCATTTACAACCATACTATGCATACACTCAATTAGCCAGACGGGCCAAGTGCATATGAGTAGACAGCTGGGCGTTTGCTCAAGCAATTAATCGGCCTCATCATCTATAAATAATAGTTTAAATAACTTCTTCTTGCTCACTTGGCTGAACAGCCAATCAAACTCAAAGAATAGATAGCATCATTGACCTTTCCAAAAATAGATGGAAACCACAAAATTCGTCTTTTGTTGTTAAAAACGCTAAGCTCATTACAAGTGTACTAAGTTTTTGTGTATTTTCTAGGGTGGGGGGAGGGCAGGACAGGGAAGAGAGGTAGTAAATTTCAGTCAGAACTAAGGAACTATGTCCTATATTCCATTTAAAAAACAGTATGCTGTTCTGTACATAGTGTCCCTTGTTGCTGTTGTTGAGGATTTAACTATAAGGAAAGAGCTCCTCGTATACAACATGATAGCAGAAATAAGCAAGATGCCAGATTTTAGAGATGAATTTGAATTTCATATTCTCTGGTTCTAATATCACATAATGGTTGTTTTTACCCAAAAATACCATATGGCTAATGTGGACCCAATCTCCTCAACATTTGTTTGCTGCCTTATGCACACATTTGCCTTTATATTTCTTTTTATATATATGGAGCTCCGAGTGGGATGCCAAGAGAGATGATATTTCTGAGGAAGCCAGTGCCCACTCAGAGAGGATGTGATGCTGGCCTAGGTGTTCCGTGCAGTTCTACATCTCCATGTGCGTAAGGAGCGGCCTTTGGTTCGTGACTTCAGTTGTCACCAAGAGACCACAGTTAATTTGGTTTAAAAGCTCTTCTGTTGTGTTGAGGCAGATTTTTAATCTGAAGGGAAGGGGAAGAAAAAAAATCAAGAACAAGTGTGGCCAAACTCTGAGGATTTGGCTCTATCGGGAGCTTCATCTCTATTCTGTAGCCTTAACTAATCCTCCAGAGCTCCTTGCCAGGGATTTCTTAAGTCTTGATACTTACGGAGACGCTGGCAAGAAACTGCAGTGCATCAGCAGGAACAGGTTGCAAAATGAAGACAAAGCCCCTGGCAAGAGACCGAGGATTCCAGAGGCGAGGCCACAGAGCGGGGCTGCAGTCCCAAGTGGTGCAAGATCCTTGTGGTCACCCTCCAGATGCACAGAGAGGCTGTGCTTGCATTCGGGGAGTCATGTGGGGTGAGCCAGGGGAGCGACTGAGAGCAGCAGGCCAGAGGCATCCTTGGCCAGAGGAGGTAAAAGCCTTTAGAACTGAGAGTGTTCAGAGGTCTTGGGACCCCCTCCAGAGGCAGTTCACACCCCCATTCTGATAAGCAGGGTGAGACCAGCTGCAGAGGCACTCCTGGGTCAGAGAGTGGAAATAAATCCTGGGGAAGATGCCAGAAGTATTTGGTTAAGTGCTCCTTCATGGAGTACATTTCGTGACCAGAGTGCTTAGCTGCGCTCCTGATATCGGAGTCTTCTAGCTTTGCTCTGTTCATCTGCCTCGACTTTGACCCTCCTGCCCCCCTCCCTGTCTCCTCACTCACCCCGCCATTCCCCGCTTCCTGCTCCCTCCTTCCTTCCTTTCCCAGTTTGTCCCCCTTCCTGCCTTTCTTTCCCCTTCCTGTCTCTGTCCCATCTCCTCCTCTGATTTAAGATGTCGCTTTTCTTTCAGTAGCTTTATCAATATTGAGTAAGCAGGTCCTCAGAGGATAGAAAATTCTACTTTAAGTCCAGCATCTAGTCCTTCGGAGACAGCAGGGGGAACTGGATTTGCCAGAGCTGGACTTAGTCGTGTTCTCTGGTTTATGTGACTTGGACATTTTATTTGGGGGCTTTGTTAATTGAATACATGCAACTGGGGAAGAGTAAGGCATGGCATTATATAACTTGTCCGTAATATTATCTTTCAATATGCAAAACAAATTGAACCTGTAAGTACAAATAATCAAAAATCTGTTCTTTTTTATATATAACAAAAGAGGCTGAAGGAGGGAAAGGAAAAGAAAAAAGTAAAAAAAATAAAAATAAAATAAAAATCTTTAATGGGTAATCTATAATAATAAAAGCATAATATGCTAATTAACCAGACGTCTTTCCAGATGTCCTTCTGGGACGAAGCCAGGGCTGCAGCCATGGGATCAAGGCAGCTGCCACGGCTGCGAGGGATAATCGAGGCAGCCGCAGCTGTGGAGGCCTACTCTTGCACGAATTTCATGCATTGGGCCTCTAGTATAAAACAATACAAATAGCCAAAACTGGTTTGGCTCAATGGATAGAGCGTCGGTTTGTGGACTGAAAGGTCCCAGGTTCGATTCCGGTCAAGGGCATGTACCTGGGTTGGTTGCACAGTTGATCGATGTCTCTCTCTCATCGATGTTTCTAACTCTCTATCCCTCTCCCTTCCTCTGTAAAAAATCAATAAAATATATTTAAAAAAACAACAACAAAAATAACACACAATACAAATATATGCCTTTAGTGCTTCAACCATGGGAAAAAATTCCTCCCATTTTTCAATGCAATTGATTATAGAAGAGTATCAGCATGTCTTTTGTACCATAGCCTCACCTGTGTCCTTACACACCCCACAGAAAAAATACATTCTTATTGATGAATCATTGTGGACACTTCCTGACTCGTGTGTAGCCTAATGATGTGCCAAAATTAACACATACCAGAATTAGGGAGGGCAAAGTGCGTGTCAGAATGAGCTAACGTGACAGGTTGTACTCTGACCTTTATAATAAATTCGCTTTATTTACTTCTTTAAAGCCCCTGTGAAAATGTTCCACTAGCACTCCCTTATAACCTAGGATCTGGGTTTCTCATTGCAAAACATTTTTTCGGAAAAAAAAAAAAGGCTCACTTTTAAAGGCTGCTGTGAAACAATTTTGATCTACTCTAGCAGTTAAAATTCAAGTAACAACATCAGTATTTTTTATTTGCGTTAAAGTCTTTTCTACTCAGATCCTCATTACCTCACAGCCTATTTTATTCCAGTTATCTCCATGCATCAGGCAGTGATTTTAGGCAGAACTTCATGGATGAGTATCAGCTAATGCCTGCCAATGATTTTCTACTCTTTTGTGTGGGTGTGAGTATCGATGGAACCTCGGGGTAGAGAATTGAATTCATTGTGCTGGTTAGTTAGTATTGTCAGCTCTGCCAGCCTATGCCAGACCTTGCTTTTGCTATTTTTCTTTACTTGAACCCTCTCTCCTTTATGTCCATTCTATTTCCATTCCCATTAATAACATTCTTGATATGCCCTAGCCAGTTTTGCTCAGTGTGAATAGAGCATGGGCCTGCAGACTGTAGGGTCTGAGGTTCTATTTCAGTCAAGGACACGTACCTGAGTTGCAGGCTCAATCCCCAACTCTGGTTGGGGCACTTGCGGGAGGCAACGAATCGATGTGTTTCTCTCATATTGATGTTTCTCTCATATTGATGTTTCTCTCTCTCTCTCTCCCCCCCTCCCTTCCACTGTCTCGCTAAAAAAGAGTCAATGAAAAAATATTCTCGGGTGAGCATTAACAGCAACGACAAAATCATGTTCTTGACGTGCCCTTAAAAACATACAGTGCTGTTTTGTGGACTTCCCATGAGTGATGTTTTTTATTTCATGGGTGGTACACTAAGGTTCCCATTCTACTTCTTACACTCACCAGGCTTATGCCTTTAAGGTCTTTCCTTTAATGTCTAGATGGTTGAACCTGATTGGCATGTAAGGTCTGTCCCAGGCACCCACCACATTTTTCTTCCCGAATCCTTAGTGATAGCTAAGGAGCCTCGGCGTCTGGGGGGAAGGTCCTTCCCGATCACTCTTCCAGAAAGCTGTTCCCCTTCCAGCAGTGCTTGAGGGAGTTCGTTTCTCACACCCATCCACACTTAGTAGGACATGAATTTACAACCTATAATTTTTTGTCGTTCTTTATGACATCTTGCTTTAAATTTTTTATTTCTCTGATGACTAGTATGTTGATCACATTATTTGCTTTACTCATGTTAAGTTTCCTCTTCTATGAAATGCCTATTCATGTTTTTGCCCACTTTTACATTATTTCTTATCTTACTCATTTACTGGAGTTCCTTGTATCTTTTAGATATTGATGCCTTTGCCATTACCTTCTTCCCATAAGTTGCCTATCTGTTCATTTCGTCTGTTATGTTCATCCTTGAATGGAAATCCTTTTTTATTCTGCTTAAATTTTTGTACCTTTCTGAGGAAAATGTATTTTTCATTTGCATTGAGTTAGAGATTTGCAGTAGAGGGTCTGAAAATTAGGGTGTTTAGGTCAAAACCGTGGAGAATTCAAGAACCAATCTGATCTCTGAGCTGCAGCCGTGTGTAGAATGCATTTCCTCAGAATTTCCCAGAGACAAACGCGGGAGACTCAACAGTCACCACGGTGTGCGCATGCTTGAGCCAGCTGTGGGGATCGAACTGGCTCTCTAGTGTCTTCTCTTAGCCGACGTAGGAGCATTTCAAATGCTGAGGTGAGTGCAGGGATGATCCTTATATTCTTATCTGCCTGAATTTTCACTCAGTAGGAAATTTCAAGTTAGCAGAATGCCCTCTTTTCCAACACCAATCTGCACAACTCAGAATCAGAACCCGGCCTGGTGGGACTGTCTCTCAGCCTTCTTTCTGATGTCCAAGAGGGGTCCCCTGCGGTCTTCTAGACAGATTCTTCTTTCATTGTTCCTTTCATAAGTTTTGGTTTCTCTTTCTTTCTTTCTTTTTTTTTTTTTGCATATGTGTTTGCATACTCATTCTTTTCAGACCATTCTGTAACTTCCTAAGTAGTTAATATCCTATTAAGTTTTATCCTCAAAGTATTTGCATAGCATTTGGCAAATGTCCCGAGGTGAGCAGCTATTTGTCCACGAGGACTCTTGATTCTTCAGGGCCAGTGCTGAGGAATGTTGACAGGTGGGTGACAGAACAGCAATCTCTAACAAAGCGTATCTAGTACATCAGTTCCCAATGAACTGGTTCTGGGTTTCATTTTCTTCTGTGCTCTTTGGTACTTGAGCAGCGGTTCTAGTCACAACCCTGCCTTCTCGGGCTCTGTATTCTCAGTCTTTTAATGTGTCTGGGTCTTGCTTTCCTAAAATATGCAAATCAGGCTAAATTAGGTCTGAGGGTCCCCGGTAAGTTATTATCAATAATAAGCTTCAATATTTACAGCTAGCTCAGTTGGTGTAGTTGTCGTCACACCCTATTTCCACAGATCAATAATTCTCTACTGAGTAACTGTGGGGACCCTGGCTATAGTGTCCATAGCAGGAAGTCAACAGCTGTCTTTCCTGATTCTTCTTCCTGGTAGAGCTGGAGCTGGGGTGATGACTACTTTATCTCTTGAGGCAGAGTTGTTTTCTGTAAGTGGTGACACTGGGTGGAGAAGGTTCTGATTACCTATTAGCAATTAGCTAGGCTTGGCATCCTGCAGAGTGGGAGTGGGGACTTTGCTAATAATAGAAACTTTGGACTTTAGCCTGATCTTCAGATTCCCTGTAAACGGTGTGCCTGAGGGAAAAGGGTTACCTTGATTAGAAACAGGAAAAAGTTTTAAGTTTCTAGACCGAATCATAAGCATTGCCAACTGAGAGAGAAGAGAGAAGGCCTGCCAGATTAGTTGAAGGTGATGTATGTGCTGTAATTGTGTTGTTATTGTTGACACATTACTCACTCAGCATACGTGAATTGAACAGCCATGTGTCAGATATTTGTTCAGCCACTGAGGACTGAGGAATGTTTGTTTTTTCCTTAGACATTTGACCCGCAGTTAGGGTTTCCTGCCATTAGGAGGTGGTGTTTTTAAATCACTCTACATAATCAATTAATCTAGAGATCAAAGTATAAAGGTGATTTTACCTGAGATTCCAATGTGATGTTCCTTTTTAGAAAGGAAACTATTTCTTAAAATAACTAAACTTCAAGGCTGGTTATCTGTATTTTAAAGTAATTGATACAGAGCAAAATGCAAAAGAAAACTGAAGTCTAGATAAATTAAGTACCTTATTTACATAGTCTTCACTGTTTTAATTGTTAATCAGGAGGTCAGTTTCCATAGTGTCTGAAAGAGGAACCTTCCATTCTGTTCTTACGCTTCGTCCTTACATGTGCTCATCTCTGGCTTATACATGGCACTGGCTCCGTGGCTTCCCGATATGTCCTTCAATGTCTTTAACACTTCAGCCTCTTGAAAAAGCTTGCAGGGGGGATTGGGAAAGAGAAAGCCTCTCTTTTCTGGTGTTTCTCCCCTGCTTTCCTGCCTTTTATTCATTTATAAGGTATTCAGTGCCTATTTTATGTCTGGAATGGAGCCAGATCCTGTAGTTACAAAGATAAATAAATATGTATTTCCACCCTTAATGTACTCACAGCCTAGGGAGGGAGAAAAACATTTGAAATAGTAAATTATGCTATGCTGTAGAAAGTGCTGTGTTTGAGTTATGAACAAAATACACTAGAGGAATAGAAGAGAGTGCTAGGTAGGTGACATAGTCAATAATCTATATATATAAAAGCCAAGTGACTGGAACGAGGGGTCACTATGATGCGCACTACCGTGGCCAACCAGCCCGATCGGGGCCCCAATCAGCCCCTCCAACTTTTGACAGCCCCTCCCCCCAGCCAGCCCAGCCCAAATTGGCCCCTCACTCCCACCGGCTTGGCCCATACTGGCCCCCATTGGGGCAGGCCAGCCAGAACCCACCCATGCACGAATTCATGCACCGAGCCTCTAGTATTGTAATAACTACAGTGTTAGATTGGGGGAGCATGAGACTTAATGATGGTTGAGCTAGGTGTTAAAGAAGGCCTTGGAGTTTGCCAGGCAGTAAAGGTGGTAGCAGAAGATAGTTTTATCTTTGTAGCTTAAGAAAAGAGAAAGATGCTAAAAGCATCTGCTCTACTGACTTTTTTTTTCCCAGTGAAAAGGGGTTTTCTGTTTTTACTGTTAGAGCATTATAAACTGTAAGAAAAAGGAAAAAGCAAGGGCAAGCAAGCATCCCTCCTCCTAACAGTGTCAACTGAAGCTCCTGGGTTAGGTGTTCCATGAAACTGAAGTACGGTAGCCAAGCTTAGTCATTAAATACTTTTTTTAAAAATATATATTTTATTGATTTTTTACAGAGAGGAAGGGAGAGGGATAGAAAGTCAGAAACATCGATGAGAGACATCGATCAGCCTCCTCCTGCACGCCCCACAGTGGAGATGTGTGTGCAAGCAAGGTACATGCCCCCAACCGGAATCGAACTTGGGACCTTTCAGTCCTCAAGCCGATGCTCTATCCACTGAGCCAACCCGGTCTCGGCTGCTGGATATTCTTTATCATGAATCAGATACTTTGTCTGCATTTACTGATTTGCTTATATAATTTGGGATGAAATCTGTCCTGATACTGCTGCTTTCTCCAAGTATTCATTGTAGGCTTCATATTCCCAGTAATGCAATATGGCAACCTAGCCTGGACAGTGTGGCTCAGTTATTTAGCATCGACCTATGAACCAAGAGGTCATGGTTCCATTCCCTGCCAGGACACATGCCCAAGTTGTGGAGTCAGTACCCAGTAGGGGGCGTGCAGGAGGCAGCCAAACAATGAGAACTCTCTGGAATCAATAAAATATATATAAAAAAGCTTAAACTTTAAGTCTTTATGACCAGATTATCCAATGTTTTAAAATATATATATGGTAACCTATACAAAGGAAGATTCCAGAGAAAGCAATTTGGAATATTAATTCATGTTACTACTAGTTCTCCATTGATATATGTCAAGAGGAATTGATCAGATACTTGTTGAATGTCTGGCCTTTGAGGTAGATATAGAGCAGAGAGGTTAAGAGCAGGCCTTTTTGGAGTTTGTTCTAATGTGGCCTTCATTGTTTTCTAGCTATGTGTATCTTCAAGCAAACTACCCGTCTAAGCCTCAGTTTCCTTATCTATGAATGGGGCTAATAATTACCTCATGTTGTGAGAACTAAATGAGTTAATATATATAATGCTTAACACATGTTAGGGATTTAATAAGTGTTAGCTATTCTTGTTGCAGCATTTGGAATGAGACAGCATTATATGAAGTGCAGGTTCAATCTTAGAAGGGTCCCATTTAATTTTCAAACATCCCATATGTTTGAATAAATGAATGGAAACTTCTACCCATCCAAGACCAGGCTTTCTCTGGTCTGCTCCCTTCCTCCCTCCCTTCTTTCTTTTCCCCTTTCCTCTCCCTCCTTTTCCTCCCAGTATTTTGGTAATAATCCAGCTGTCCTAGATGAACCAGTTTCTACCTCACCAATCTTGCCCACTCTTGAATGCATTTCCTCTTTCTCTTGCTTTCATTTTACTTTTTCAGTTTCTTATAGATCCCCTAATTCTCTTTCAGGCCATGTTTCTCTTTAATGTCTTCCACTTCCATAGACAACCTCAGCACAGGCCAGCAACCTCAGGACAGCTATCCTAATGGTGTACTCAACTATTTATGAGGCAACAGTGATTATGATCATGACTAAGCTATATGAGAGACACCTGAATTGAAAGTCATAATAATAAAAAAAAATTAGTGACATTAACCTCTAAAAGCCTTGATGGTGCTCAGAATTCCTTAATAGAATCTCCACTAAATATTCCACTTCTCATTTTATTCTAATTAAACCTTCTTTTCTTCAAATAACAGCATCAAAGAAAAATTAAAAGCACCAGCTTAATTTTTGTTTAATTGCTTCATTTCAAAAGAATTCATTTCTGTTATTTTCTCAATGCAGATTTACAGTTATGTCTGCCACTTGGTGAATTTTTAAAAGCTTTAGTGGATTGGCCTAAGAGTCTAGCCTCCTTAACAACACTGTTTCTAAAGGAAAATGCGTTCCCTAAACTCCTCACAAACAAGCCGGCTCTGGGAACCCACTCTGTCGGTAACGGGGCGCTCCCTGTACTAAATGTTTCAACTTGTAGAGGATTGCAGCCCTTGCAGGTATTTTAGAGAACCAAACCGGCCTGTAAGTGCAGTATTTGGTTCATCCTCCTTGGAAAGAAAACCATCTAATTAGAGTTGCCATGACAACTCTGTTTTCATGCGGGATAACAGACCTACTGACCTCAAGTTAAGGTTGTTGAAGCACATGTACGTGTTGGTGACAGAAACCATCATCCAAGTTCTTACAGCTTTGGCTCCCTTTCTCTCCTACTTCTTTTACAAATGATGCCCCAGCAAGCATCTACTAAGCACCTACTTTTATGTGAAGCGCTCATATAAACCCATGAACTATCTACCATTAGAATAAAGAAGCAATATGAAACCCTCTCAGTGATTAAGGATAAAACCCAGACATCACGCCATCACTTTCATGATCCGGCCCCTGACGGCATATTTGATCTTCTCCTCTGCATCCCCCTGGTGCCCTCTGCGGTGGCCACAAGCACTTGGGGCCCATTGCCACCTTTGGGTTTTGCACCTGCTGTTCCCCCCGCCAGAAAGACTCTTCCCCCCCGATGTTTGCTGCACGTTATCATTTGGTCTGTTTAAGTTGATTTTCTGAGAGGCGTTCCCTGAAGCTCCCTCCCGATACCTTCCTGCACTCAGTCATGCTCTTTGTCATTACATTTTTTCTTCTTCTTAGTGCTTTCTGCTCTCTTCTGTCATTTTAGTATTATTTTATTGTTGCATTGTCTTACACAATCTCCTTCTCTACCATGCCTATTATTATTTCTTGAATGAATGAAGAAAAGAGTGATACATTTTATAGTGATCAAGAAAGGCTTCAGATCAGCTTTGATGCTCAGCAACTGATATGCCATAATTTCTTTTCCACTATCCCTGTCTATTTTAAATAGATTAATAGCAAACCACTTGCTTATTGTGAGGTTCTCCAACAAGGCCAAAAAAAAATAAAGTATTACTGGGGGGGGGGGGTGATTAGAATGAAGAGAAAGGAACGGCTGGCTGTATGGACTGGCACTCATGTGTTTTGGAAAAGATGATGGAGATGGAGATGGTTGGGCAGAGATAATTTTGTGTGTGAGAAATGATCTATATTTGAAAGTGCTATGTGGAGTCAATAATCCTTTGTTCAGTCAGAGCCTTTTTCGTGCCCAGCTGAACTGTAGTGTGGGCAAGAAGGAGGCCGGAGAGATGGAATTTCGAATCTAAAGAAACAGTTTCAGTTTGACCAGAAAGATACAGGTGACCATCCTAGAAAATAGACAGTGGGCCTACAGTAGAGGAAGCGGGAAGCTTTCGTGCTGAAGCACGTCTCCATTTGGGGAGACGTGTCTGAAGTTGTCAGTCTTGGGTGGGGGAGGGAGAAGAAGGAGCCCATTATACTAGTGACCTAGAAAGTTGAACAGGAACCCTCTAGCTGTGCTTTCCTCCAGAGCATTGATTTCTGAAGTTCATTAAAAGTGTGATTTTTTTCAAGCATTTTAGTAGATACCCACTGAATGAATGAATTTTTTACTTTGGTTTAAATGTTGATTCTTTTTATTATAAAAGAAACAAAGGCACATGAGTGTTAGAACTCAGTGATAATAACATTTAAAACTATGTGTGAGACATTCGTTAAATACTTTCTATGAACCTTGAATTCATTTTGACAGTAGCCTTGCGATCTTTATTATCCCCATTTCACAAGTGAGCAAACTGAGGCTCAGGGAAGTTTTAAAGAACTTGCCCCATGGTCAATGTACTACATGGCCAAAGTGGATTTCAGATCCTTGTAGCCCGTCTCATTCCAGAGCAAGGTGCTCTTAAAAAAGCTTGCTTATACTTTAAGCTTTTTTTGTTTAAAGTTCTTATTTCATATGATGTTATGTATCTTCATGCCTTTATTTGGGATGCTGACTTTCCACACTTATTTCTAACTTACTATATTCAAGATATTGTATCACATATTAGCAGCCTGCATTGAAAAGTACCTAAGCAGCTATATATTGCATTTACATTAGAAGAAATTAAACTCGTTGAACTTATGTTTTCTTCCTCCCAGATTCTCTTTGTGTTGCATATAACAGTGGATCTAATATAAACATGAGCATTGAAAGGTAATTTATAGGTTCTTTGGGGGATGATATTCTTTTTCTGTTCATATTTAAACTTAAGAGAAAAAGTTACAAGAAGAGAATGAGGAGCTGCCTTATATCTTTTAACCAGTTTCACCAGTTGTTTATTTTTGCCCCATTCACCTTAGCCTCCTGTGTATTTATATTTACATATTATTATTATTATCTTTTAATTCAGCCATTTGAGAGCAAGTTGGGGACCTGATGCCCTTTACCCTAAATGCTTCAGAATGTTTCCTAAGCACATGGACATTCTGTTACCTAGCCACAGTGCAGCTTTCAAATCAGGAAACGTATAATTGGCACAGTACTGTCGTCTAATCCACAGTCTGTACTCTAATTGTCGGTTGTTCCAATAATACCCTTTTTAGCTATTTTCACCCTGGTCCCGATCCAGTCCAGGATCACACATTGTCTTCAATCATCAGGTCTCTCTATTTTATTTTTTTAGTCTGGAACAGCATCTCCATCTTTCTTTCTCTTTCTTAATCTGGATAGTTTTGAAGAGCACAGATCAGTTATTGTGTTCCTGGGTTGGGGTTCACTTGATGCTCCCTCCTGTTGAGATCCAGGTGATGAGTTTGGGGCAGCAGTGCTGCACACATGCTCTGTGTCCTGAGGGCATCGGACCCAGGGGCCCAGGATGACAGTTTGTCCCAGGATTGAGGATGCCAACCGGGACCACTTGGTTTAGCGGTGTCTGCGAGGTTTCTTCACAATGGCATTACAAATTCTGGCTTTGTATATAAGTCATTTGCAGGGAGTTTACATTTATTTAATCAGAGAAGACAGGCAGAGGATTGCAAGCAAAGAAGCCATTCAGTGAGAGATGGTGTCATGTTTAGCTAAATGGAATAGGCTTGTGGGGCAGCTAAGAAGAATGTGTAGTGGTAACAGGACCCGGATGACAGTGCTTGAAGGGCTGGGCAACCTGTTGAGGAGCCAAGCATGCATGCAGGGCTCCATGACCAAGTGCCCCTGGTCCACAGTGAAACTGTGTGCTACTGGCGGCAGGAATCACCCTGCACAGTCCTGGCTGTGTTCCTGCTTTTCCCGAATTTTCTACCCTCCCTTCCCAGCACCTAGACCTCTGCTTGTGAATAACATGCTTTCACCACTACCCACCAGTTCTTAACTCTGTGCTAGGAAAGTGTGTATATTGAGATTGGACCTTTCCATTGTTACAGGAGTTCTTTTAAGGCTTTCTTTAATAAAATATGCTCTTGGCTTTCTGAATCTCACTAGCTACCTTCCTGTCCACGGTACTGCATTAGGCCAGATAGAACGATGGAACTAAAATATACTGGAGAGTTACTTGGTCCCATCCTCATTGTGCACGTAAGGAAACTGTACACCAGAAAAGCTAAGTGAACGCTTAAGTCCCCGCAGCCAGATGTTGGGGCTACGGGGGAGAGGGGGCAGGGTGTGGAGTGGTGGTGAAATATGTGGCTTCTGGAGTTCAGTGGCCTGCTTCAACCCAGTGTCCATCATTTACTGGATGAATGAATTGAGTCCGTTACTTAACCTGCCAAGCCTTATAGTTTATCTGTAACATCCCTCAACCTCACAGAGCTTCTGTAAGGATTGATTAGAGCTAATAAGTGAAAGCTTTCGATACAATGCCTGGCTCATAGAAAGTGCTCAATGTGTGTTAACTGTTGTTACTGTTATTCTAAATAGAATTCAGATCAGTAATATGGAATCCCAAAACCCGTGGGAATTTTAGGTTCCCAACCACAGACCCAAACCAAACTATGAAATAGTCTGCACATCGCTCAGCACTTTATTCATTTGGTCATGCCCTTCCCATTACACATTCACTCACTAAGTCCAACACCCTCTGTTGTTTGCATTCACTGATTTCTCTCCTACAGTACCCCAATTCCGGCACCACCAAAGAGCAAAGTGTACAAGGTCAAAGTGTCATCCTTTTGTGTTGCTGATGCTCCTCTGACTCTAGAAGTTACTCTATATGCTCTCATCTGCAAGTGGGGAGT
>PVJN01039150.1:0-19952 GCA_004026805.1 Lasiurus borealis
CTTATCTGTGCCCAGACCAGGGATAGAAACCACAATCTTGGCCTATCAGGAGGATGTGCTAACCCACTGAACTACCTGGCCAGGGCTTAGTGCCCTATCTCATTCAGACTCCTGAGCTACCAGCCAATGGATAAAAGGCTGAGAAACTTATCCACCAACTCCCATCCTCCAGGGATTAAGGTTTTCCCAGGGTGGATCCTGGTTGAGAGAGTTCCCAAGTTCCCTGAAAGAGAAGCCAAAAGACTGATAGGCACCTGAAATGAGATGCTATCTGTGTGCTGGAAGTACCCACCGTAGCTCCAGCTAGTTAGCAGCGGGTTGAGGGATGAGGAGTGGGATACCCATAACAAGCAATGACCCAATTTCACCCCAAATAAGAATTTCCTTCTGAAGGCCTAGACTGGAAGTCTAGAGGCTGCATCAGTCTGTGTGGATTTACTTGGTTCCATTAGTACCTTGTTAACATGAAATAGAAATCTAAAGGCCTTTAGGGGGCTCATGCAGTTTTCATTTTGTCCTAGGCCCTACCACTCCCTATTGTTCACATGCCTTCAGATTTCTGTTACCTGCCTGGCCTCCAGAAGCATTTGACTTTGAGGCCCCTGCACAGCACATCTCCTCAGCTACAGGGTCCTTCAGATCTTTGTCTCACATCTATATCTTCAGCTCCCCGACACACAGCCTGGCTCATGAGAGGGCCTGAGAAATGTTTGCCAGAGAATGTAGCCTCTGCTTGCATTTTTCCCCGCCTGGGAGCTCACTCCTTTCAAAACTGCCTGTTGTGTGTATTGTCTGCTACCTGCCCCCACCCCTACCGCCCGGCCCCCAGTCATTCCCAGTAGGGACTGGGGGTGAAACTCGCAGCTTGGGGTGAGCAGCAGGTTAATTTCCTCCTGGAGCTTCCCTCAGCAAACAATGAGACAATGGCCAGCCGGAGGTGGCCTGCGTAAGACAGCGGAGAAGGGGAAGTTGTAATCTGTGCTTGAAGCCAGCAGGCGGCAAAGGGGCGAGAAAAGCAGCCTGAGCCAGACCGGGCCCTCCACCCAGCCAGCCCCTGGGACCTCGGCAGGGCCCCAACCTGAAGGTCACCTGAGTCGCCCTTGAGGAAAACAGCCACAAACCACCATCCTCGAGGAGAAAACACGGATGGGTGGGGCTCACTCTACTACCCCCTCCCTGTCCAAATGGTCCTATTTCCTCTTCACATAACCCCATCTCCCTACCTTCTGGGCCCTGCTGGCAGGGAAACATCCCCAGACAAGACAGACACCATCTGATGCTGGCTGTCTGGCCTGGGGCATGTTACTTAACTTCTCTGCACTACAACTGTAAACAGGGAATACCACCTCCTTCCTCTGCGTGTCAAGAGGATTGTCGAGAGGATTCCGTCCTTCCGTTTATGTGCATTTATTGAGCATCTGCTATGTGCAGGCGCTGTGTTGGATGCTGTTGATACAATGTCCCTGCCCTCGTGGAACACAGTTGTAGCATGGAGAGAATCAATAACCAGGCAATTGCCCCAGGGCATAAAATCACACCAGTGACAGGTGTTACAGGAGAGCAGACAGTACTGTTATGGCCAGGCAACATTGGCCCCTAGGCTGCAGACTGATGTGGGCTTCCTCTAGGAAGAGGCAGCTAAACTGAGTTAAACAGGGAGTGGAAGTTGACTAGGCCAAGGGGAAAGGGCCCAGGGAGCAATGCAAAGGCCTGGATGTCGGAGCAAAGTTGGTGCTAACGGGGAAGAGCCGGGCCTGTGCATCCGGGACAGGAGTTTGTTCTTTATCTGGAGAGCAAAAGGAAGCCACTGAAGGTTCCAACAGAGTGACACCATTCCTTTGGCTTTCTGATAACACGTCAGGGTGCTCAGCACAGTGCCCAGGCCAGTGGGCTCCCACCTCAGCAGAGGGGTCCTGTCTAAGCACCTCATGCATGACAAACCACTGCTTTCCCAAACCTCCTCATACTGCAAGGGCTGAGACTTGCTGTGCCCACCCTCCCAGATGAGGAAACTGAGGCTCAAGGCAGGGGGGAGAGAGAGGTGAGTGAGCACACTAGATGGGACCCAGCTTCCTCTGAGAAAGAGTCAGCGATTGGCAGGACATCCTGAGACCACAGAGAAACTCAGGAGGACTCCTTCTCCCTTCACCCAGACACATCCTAGGATAGTTTCTTGTCCCCCTTTCCATGCCCCAGGGGCACCCCCTAAATCCAGCTCTGTAGCCAGAAAGGAAAGAGGACTACAGATAACTGAGAGATATACCCATCCGAGGACATAACCCCACATGTCCAAAAGAGCTGAGCAGCTTCGTCCAAAGCCATAGCCACACCTGGGTTCAAAACCAGCCTTTGGCTCTGTCATCAGCACCTCTCTCCCAAGAGTTTCCCAGAAAGAGAGGTTCCCACCATTGAGAGCTGTAGCTGTGCCCTTCAGGGTTCTTCCTCTTAGCTAATCAGTGCTATGAGCCCCACTTTACTGAGGAGGAAACTGGGGGATGAAGAGGGAAGGCTCCTGTCCGTGGTCCAAAAGCCAGCAAGGAGCTGTGCCAGGTTCCAAGCTGATCAACCTCAAAGCTGGTGTTCCAAATCCCCATCTCCTGCAGGACCCCTGGTGGCTCACTTCACAGACCATATCACTACACGCTCAGAGCCCTCAGTGGCTTCCCATGAGTCAAGGGAAGTCCTTGCCTTTGCTCAGCCTCTCTCCCACTCCACATAGCCTTTCCTTCTCTCACTCACTCCTGCCTCAGAGCCTTCAGCACACGCTGCTCCCTCTGCTTCATTCATGCCTCTGTTCACATAACCCTAGAGGAAGCCCTCTGAGACCTTGCACCCTGCTTTATATTTCCCCACAGGACTCATCTCCGCCTGACCACATAGGGGGCATTTATTTGTCTGCTGTTTGTCTGTGAGCCCAAGAAGGCAGCATGGACTTGGTTTCTTGTTCACAGCTGAGCCCCAGTGCTTGCACAACGGTGAGTGCTCAACAGGTGTTTGTCACATGAATGAAGGAAGGATGAAAGGTCTCCAGTCTCACTCCAGCCCCAACTACATTCCAAACTTGCATCCTCAACTCCCCCCAAACACCCCCATTTGCTGATGCCAGTCTTTCAGGTTCAGGAAAGGCCTAAGCACAGCCAGCTCCTCACTGACTGGCCGGCCACCAGCCTGGGCAGGTCCTGATCACAGGCCCCTGTAAGGCTAGAGGAAACCAGAGCTCAGTGAGAACATGTGGCTTATCCAAGGTCACAGAGCTCCAAAGGTCACAGAGCCCTGATTCCCTGGGGGGAACATCTCACTCCCCCATCACTACAGCAAGAGGTGCCTCTGCTCAGAGGCCCAATGCAATGGGAATATGGAGGCTCCAGCTCACCCACTAGCTCCAGAGAATGCAGTTATGTTGGGGGGCAGGGTGTCACTCTGCTGCCAGCAGCTCCTTCCTTGCAGCCCTGGGACTCCAGTTCCATGTGTTCCAGGAAATCCAGGCCACATTTCCCTCCAGGAGCCACCGCCCAGAGGGACCCTCTGGGGAGAGACAGAGCATTTTCAAGGAAAAGGGGGGTAAAGGTGGGAGGTGTGGGAGAAAGAGTCACTAAAAAAAATGAAAATAAAATACTGTGGCTGGGCCAGGAATGTGCCTGGGTGAACGGGAGCCAAGCCTCCTGTCACATCCACAGCTGTGCCGGCCAGGGTGGGGTGCAGGGCGCAGGCGGGGCCGGGTCACTCTCAGGACAGGACACCAGCTGCCAACCTGCTCCTGGCAGGCAGGTTGGCTCCCTGCCTCCAGCTTGGGGGTTAAGGGGGGTGGTGGGGAGAGCTGGGCAAGCACCTGGGACAGAAGTCAGGGCTCTGGGCTCTGCTACCCCAGCCCATTCGCCAGCCTGGACCTCAGTTTCCCCATCTGTGCAAAGACAAGATTTGGAGAAATGCTACAACAGGGTGGCTTTTCAACAAGAGACCAGTTGAATAAAAGAAGGGACAGGGACAGCTACACGTTTTAGCAGGGTTTGACCTGGGGTCCCAAACTCAGGGACTCTGTGAACTTGGATAGAACAAATAACAAATTCATATTCACCAACCTCTAACTGAAATTCAGTATTTCCTTCAAGTATGCATGTGGATCATAAGCCACAGCAGGGTTAGCAGTGGCCTTGTCACAATAGAAGTTGAAGGCACTTTTGTATGATAGCACAGTGGTTGCAGACACCTCCACAAATCATTGGGGAGCACCTCAAGACCTGGGCCCTGCATCCACACCATTTATTTAATGTGCTATTAAAGGAACTCTTCTTTTACTGCATCACAAACCCTTGTTATATTGCAGTAATTGCATTTCAATATAGTGGGTTTCCTAAAATATAATCACGCACTTTACTTTATGTGCTTAAAATAAAAAGGAATACGAGAAGGGGGTCCAACCTGTCAACAGATGTCAAAGGAGTATCTGATACAAAAAGCTGCAAATCCCCTCTTCATATGCAGCCATTTTTATTTTTAAATGGGGAAGTTCTCTGTATACTGACTTGGAACAATCTCAAAACACAATGCTAAGAACAGTCAGAAGAGCAGGATACACCAGTGTCTGTGTAAGAACCGGGTGTGTGCCTAAGTTCGCCTGATGTAGGGAGCCCTAAACATAATAGTGGTCATCCGCAGGTCTGAGCTCCCTCAGACCTGCAGCTCTGCCTTTCTTCCACATACATATATACTCAAGAAGAGTCGAGATTCTGGAAGGTGGCTGTGCCTGAGGGGAAACAGGTTTTAATCTTCCCAAATCCCCACATCCAAACAGACAAACCAACTAGGTTGCAAACCAAAACCAATGGACAAGAATTACGACAAAACTAGGTGACAAGGGGTCCCCACAAATCCCAAAATCCATGTGGGTGAAGACAAATCTGCACATTATTAACATTTGTGTGGGAGAACACTCCCACCGTGAGTATTTATTTGTTTGGGAGACACATGAAATAATAATAAAGTCTCAGTCTCTGCCTCGGGATCCAGGAGTAGTGTGGAACACAGACAATCACAGAAGCTGTGAGAAGAGTAATTCTAAGAGTTTGAGACCCTGAACATGTATAAAGGAACCCATGTTTGAAATATTTCATTGCTAAAAAAAAAAAAAGCAAAGAACAAAGAAAGAAAGAAGGTGAGAAAGAGGCGGGCAGACAAACAGACATGCTGGTAACTCTTCCTTTGCAGGCCCAGACTAGTGGCCACCAGTGGCATCTGAGGGCAGCTGTCCACACACACACAGGCTCCAGGAGAGTTACCTAGCCCCCAGTTCAGAACTCAATGCCCACTACCCAGCATTTTGCTTTTTGATGAATCATGTGTTTGTGGACTAAAAGGCAGGGTTATCCCAGCCAGGAAGTCCTTAGAATCATCAGCGGAGAGGCAGCCCCTTGAAGCGGAAAAAACACAACCCTCAGAGGCTCGAAACACAGGTTCAAGTCCCAGGCCGGCCGCATAATTCACAGCGTGATCTCATACTGGTCTCAGAGGCGCAGAGAGAAGGCAGCTGGGAGGCTCACCCATAAACCTGCAGATGCTTCTGGACGCCCAGGTGGATGAAATCGGAAGCCCCTGGCAGCCACTAAAGGTAGGGGTGAGGGTGAAGCCATGTCTGTGCCTTCTCTGCTCGGGTTCTCCAGATACTCAGGCAGCACCACCCTCTGGGCAGGACAAGAACAGTGCACTAGGGACCCAGCCACACTCCTGTTCACTCTAGAGCAGCCCCAACAGGAGGTATCCTTATCCCCGTTTTACAGATGAGGAAACTGAGGCTTAGAGAGGGGAGGAAGACCCCAATGTGCTCTGACCTGGGTCTCTTGTGAGGGCCCTCACCCCTGGGACAGCTCTGTGCTGGCAATCCTGACCTCCAACAAGCCTGGAGGCCCACTCAGGGGTGTGGCTGTCTCCCTGTGAGCAGGGCTATTTTTAGTGTCAGCAGCAGGGGCTAAGGGCCAAAGCCAGAAGTGACAATGGGGGGAAGGGGGTGGGGCTGCTGGCGGCCGCCCCCGCACCCAAACAGCCGCCCCATTTCCTCGAGGAACCAGGCCATGCACAATACAAGGAAAGCCGAATGGGGAGCGGCTGGGGACTCCTAGGGGGGAGGGGGGGCTGACCTGGCCCATCAGGGCAGCTGGGGGCCAGGAGGGGGACTCCAGACCAGGGGGAAATGGACCATTAGTCCAGCTGCCTGGTCCCGACAGAAGTGATCATTCATGCTCCACTCATTCCCATACACACACACTCACATTCATTCTCTTTCACATATATGCACACTTTCTTAATCTCTCACACAATAATTCTCTCATACCATAATCATACTCATTCTCACACACTCATTCACCGACACAGACATATTCACACTCATTCTCTCTCATACTCATTCTCACACACTCATCTCTCAAATGTATTCCCTCTCTCTCTCTCTCTCTCTCTCTCTCTCTCTCTCACACACACACACACACACACACACACACACACACACTCAGGTCTTTTATTAATTCCTAGACCAGTGCATGGTCTAATCCAGCCTAGAGGCTGAGAACTGGGCCCTGGGGACTCAATGGAGTGAGATTCCAAAGCAGGAATTGATTTGGGGACCAGATGGGAAATGTTGTCATGAGCACCCCAGACATTTTACCAGGGTCCTGGCCTCTTGGGGAGAGACGACTTTGCTGGGGAAGTTTCCAGCCTGGGAATGGGGCTCTCAGACAAGCGAGGGCTATGTGACAGGAACAGGAAGGTGGTCCCCCATAGCCTGGTAGCAAGGACTTCTTCCTTGCTCCTCTTCCAGGGGAATTCCAGTTTTGCCTGGGCAAGAGCACCGAACTGAACTTGACGTCTGAGGTTCCCCTATGTTCTCCCATGGCTTAGGGTAGGAGATGGCTTCTCCCGCTTCCCCATCCCTACTCTGCCAGCCACCGAAGACTGAACTCTGGCTACTGTCTCCTCTCCATCCCACCTCTACACTCCTTTGTGTGCCATACCCCATGCCAGGGATGCCCTCCTCTGTCTCCTGTTCTCCTACCACCATTAAAGCTCTGAGAACAAGAACATGATATTCTTGTTTACCATCACATCCCCAAAACCAAACAAGTGCCTGACACATAGTAGATGCTCCATAAATAACTGTGGCATAAAGTCCTTGCCTCTTCCTGGAGGCCTCTTCTCCTCCCCAAACCGTGGACAAAATTATCTCATTGGGCCTTCTCAACTGCCCGGTGAGGCAGATATATTCATTCCCATTTTACGGAGGAGGAAACAAGACTGGAGAGGGAATGTGGCTGGTTGAGGATCACACAATGGGTAGCAACCCAGGCATGACTTATATCCCCAAAAGGCCACACCCACACCTGGCCATCATTAGCTCTGAGACTGAGTTTATGGAGGAGAGATGACGACAGAGTTTTACTCAGAGAGTAATCAATGCTGGCAAGAGTGAGGTTTGCTTGTTTTGCTTCTTGCGCCCTCCCAGGACCTTCTCAGAGCTGGGCTCTCCTTCGCTTGGATGGAGCTGCTCCCAAGGATCAGGAAGGAAAGTCAGACACGTACTGAAGGCAGACTCTGCACCACATAAAAAATTACCCACTGGAGGTATTAAAGCAATTATTTGGGGAATACTACTAGGCAATAAAAAGAAGCAAACTACTGATATTTACAACAACATGGATGAATCTCGGAGACATAAAGTCAGGGACAAAACAGTACATGCCATCTGATTCCACTTATATGAAATTTTAGGAGAGGCAAAACCAAAGATAATGACAGACATCAAATTAATGATGGCCTGGGCCCAGGAGATGGGTTGATGGGTGAGGGACACAGGTGTTTGGGAGTGATGGAAATGATATGTATCCTGATTGGCTGGTGGTCACACAGTATATACATTTGTCAAAACACTTGGTAAGAGACACACTTAAAATGGATAACCTTAAGTACCTTTGATTTTATGTTAATAACATCTTGATACAATTGTTTTTAAAAATTAGCACCATGCTTACAACTTTGAGAATCTATCATCACTTACCAGTCAGACTGTGTTCTCTCTGGTAATGGAGGGTGCCTATTTCCAGATGGTTCGTAAGTCCCAACACTTGAGGTTGCATTTAGGCACCTGCCAAACTTATTTCCAGGAGCAGAATGCTGCAAAGCAAACGTAAGCTGCTGTTTATTGCACACATACTGTTCATGGGTAACTCACTTCCCCCAGCACCCGATGAAGTGGATGCTCATATTATCTCCACTTCACAGAAAAGAAGAAAGGTGGAAGGAGAGGGGTCTTGCTCAAGATCACACAGTTGGCAGGTGGGATTTGAATTCAGCCTGCCTCCAGGGGTTACCATTCCATCTTCCAGAAAGTTCCCTCTTTTCTGGCCTCAAATGCTCCCCACTCCTTCCATAAAACGAAGTCCCAGCAGGGGTGCAGGTATGCCCTTCTTACCTGGGAATGCTGGAACTGCAGCCAGCTTGTTCCACTTCCTGGCTGTGTGACCTGGGACAAGTGCCTCTAGCGGCCTGTGTTCATCTGTAAAATGAGGGGAAAACACTACTTACCTTTAATGGGTACAAGGTTTTCTTTTGGTAATAAAGTGCTTTGAAACTAGACAGAGGTGGTGGTTGTACAACATCGCGATTGCACTAAATGCCACTGAATTGTCAACTTTATTTTTTTTAATTAATGTGTTACATGTATACATATCTTCCCATTGCCCCCCTCCAGGCATACCTAACCACCCCCCACCCGTGTCTTGTGTTCATTGGTTTTGTTTATGTGCATGCATACAAGTCCTTTGGTTGATCTCTTATCTATCCCACCTCTCCTTAACCTTCCTGCTGTAATTTGACAGTCTTTTTGATGCTTTTCTGCCTTTGTATTTATCCTTTTGTTCATCAGTTTATAATGTTCTTTATTATCCACAAATGAGTGAGATCATGTGGTGTTTCTCCTTCATTGACTGGCTTATTTCACTAAGCATAAGGCTCTCCAGTTCCATCCAGCTTGCTACAAATGTTAAGAATTCCTTTTTTTATGGCAGCATAGAATTCCATTGTGTAGATGTACCACAGTTTTCTGATCCACTCATCTGCTGACAGGCACCTAGGCTGTTTCCAAATTGTAGCTATTGTAAATTGTTCTGCTATGAACACAGGGGTGCATAAATCCTTTCTGATTCGGGTTTCTAATTTCTTAGGATATATTCCTAAGAGTGGGATTGCTGGGTCAAATGGGAGTTCCATTTTTAGTTTTTTGAGGAAACTCCATATTGTTCTCCACAGTGGCTGCACCAGTCTGCATTCCCACCATCAGTGCACAAGGGTTCCTTTTTCTCCGCATCCTCGCCAACATTTGTCATTTGTTGGTAATTGCCATTCTGACAGGTGTAAGATGGTGTTGTATTGTCGTTTTGATTTGTATCTCTCTGATAATTACAGACTTTGAACATGTTTTCATGTGTCTCTTGGCCTTCCTTTTGAAAAGGTTCTATTTAGGTCCGTTGCCCATTTTTTTAGTTGGATCATTTATCTTCCTTTTATTAAAATAATAGGTTGGCTGTAGATGTTGGAGATTAAACCTTTATCAGTGATAACATTTGCAAATATGTTCTCCCATATAGTGGGCTTTCTTGTTGTTTTGTTGATGGTTTCTTTTGCTGTGCAAAAGCTTTTTATTTTGATGTAGTCCCATTTGTTTATTTTTTCTTTAGTTTCCATTGCCCTTGGAGCAGTATCAGTGAAGAAGTTCTTTCGGCATATGTCTGAGATTGTGCTGCCTGTGGATTCCTCTAGTATTTTTATGGTTTCCCGTCTTATGTTTAAGTCCTGTATCCATTTGGAGTTTATTTTTGTATGTGGTGTAAATTGGTGGTCTAGTTTCATTTTTTGCATGTATCTGTCCAATTTTCCCAACACCATTTATTGAAGAAGCTGTCTTGACTCCATTGTATGTTCATTCCTCCTTTGTCAAATATTAATTGAGCATAGTGGTTTGGGTGGTTATCTGGATTCTCTATTCTATTCCATTGGTCTATATGTCTGTTCTTGTGCCAGTGCCAAGCTGTTTTGAGAACAGTTGCTTTGTAATATAGCTTGAAATCTGGTATTGAGATCCCTAATTTATTCTTCTTTCTCAGGATTGCTGTGGCTATTTGGGGTCTTTTTTTGCTCCAGGTGAATCTTTGAAGAGTTCTTTCTAGGTCTGTGAAATATGTCATTGGTATTTTAATGGGTAGTGCATTGAATCTATAGATTGCTTTGGATAGTATGGGCATTTTAATGATGTTGATTCTCCCAATCCATGAGCATGGTATGCTCTTTCATCTGTTTACGTCTTCTTCTATCTCTTTTTTCAGTGTCCTGCTGCGTATAGGTCTTTTACCTCCTTAGTTAGGTTTATTCCTAGGTATCTTAATTTTTTTGGTGCAATGGTAAATGGGATTGCTTTTTTAGTCTCTCTTTCTGTAATTTCACTATTAGTGTATAGAAATGCCATAGATTTCTTGGCATTAATTTTGTATCCTGCTACATTGCTGAATTCACTTATTAAGTCTATTATTTTTTGGATGGAGTCCTTCGGGTTTTTTATGTACAGTATCATGTCATCTGCAAATAAGGACAGCTTTACTTCTTTTCCAATTTGGATGCCTTTTATTTCTTCTTCTTGTCTAACTGCAATGGCTAATACTTCCAGTACTATGTCGAACAGGAGTGGCGAGAGTGGGCATCCCTGTCTTGTTCCTGTTCTTAGGGGAAATGGTTTTAGTTTTTGCCATTGAGTATGATGTTAGCTGTGGGTTTATCATATATGGCTTTTATGATGTTGAGGTCTGATCCTTCTATTCCCACCTTGCTGAGAGTTTTTATCAAGAAAGGGTGTTGGAGCCGAGACCAGTTTGGCTCAGTGGACAGAGTGTCGGCCTGCGGACTGAAGGGTCCCGGGTTCGATTCCAGTTGGGGGCATGTACCTTGCTTGCGGGCACATCTCCAGTGTGGGGTGTGCAGGAAGCGGCTGATTGATGTCTCTCTCTCATCAATGTTTGTAACTTTCTGTCCCTCTCCCTTCCTCTCTGTGAAAAATCAATAAAATATATTTAACAAAAAAAAGAAAAGAAAGGGTGTTGGATTTTGTCAAAAGCTTTTTCTGCATCAATTGATATGACTATGTGATTTTTATCTCTCAATTTGTTTATGTGATGTATCACATTTATTGATTTGCGGATATTGTACCATCCTTGCATTCCTGGGATAAATCCTCCTTGGTGAATTGTCAACTTTAAATGGTTAATTTATGTTATTAAATTTTGAGTCATTAAGAAAGAAAAAGAGGAAAAGAGATTATCTGTTTATATATCAATGGACAAGTACATTAAGAAAAAAAAACTACCTACCTTAAAAGTTATAGTGAGGATTCAAAGAATAGCAAATATCAAGCACTTAGGATAATGCCAGGCTAGCAGTAAGCATGCAAGACATTTGTATTTCCATTCATATTTAGTGGCCCAAATTGTTGGCCAAGTGGCCATCCTGGAGGACCAGAAGCTGCACAAGCCTCCCTGAGGCTGGGGCTCCCTGCCCCAGCCCGTGTTCTCCTGTCTGCCCTCCATCTCCCATCACTCACTTGACTCACGTGTGCCCATCCACACTGGCCTCTTGGCCTTCCACCCTCCCCCCTGCCTGGCAGGATTCTGCTACAGGGCCTTTGCACTGGCTATTTCCTCAGCCTGGAACATTCTTCTCCAGACTCACACAGCTGTGCCCTAACATCCTTCAGATCTTTGCGCAAATGTCACCTCTTCAGAAAGGTCCTCCTTGACTGCCCTCAGAAAACAGCTCTGCTCCAACCACTCACCATCCTCTCACTGCTTTACGGTCTCATGTGAGATTTTACACTCATTTGTTTGCTGTGTTATGTACATCTCCCCATGAGATTGGCAGCTCCTTGAAGAGGGACATTGTTTCCTGCTAGGAGCTCAGCCTGGCACATGGTGAGCCCTCGAAAGATATTTATTGAATGAATGAATGAATGAATGCTCCAGACACTGAGCATCTGGTCATTCAGCTGGGCTCAAATGTGTGAGTCACCAAGGACAGAGGCCTTGGGCTTGCCTCAGTGGCCTCAGGATCACTTAGCACAGGAGGCCTCTGTTGAGAAAAAAGATATCTACTCCATTCAGGGTCCTGCCACCTGTAAGAGATTGGCCTGCCCCCATACCACCCCTATCCTTGTTCCCTGGGACTCCCAGTTCTGCTTCCTCCCCTGACAGCTGTTACTTCCACCTCCCAGTCTCTTCCATTCCTCCTCATCTGGTCCCTAGAACATCTCCTTGGGCTTTTAAGTTTTCCCTCAGCTGCTCTAGGGGGGGAGTTAGATACCTTTCTCCATCCTCTCCTTCCTCACTCTCCTGCTCTGGATCCTAAAGCCTCCTCCTCAAGCTCTCAGCACCCCACCCCAATCTCTCCCCTCACCTCCAGCAATTTTCAGGGAACAGATGTGGAGAACAGTCGACAGGCAGGTGTGGTCAGAGGAGCCTCAGGTCCCTCCTCAGGTGAGCTTGCTCTGTGACCCAGCTGGGGAACTAGACTATTTGTGCTCCAAATCCAGCTCTACCACTTGCTAGCTGGGTAGCCTTAGGCAAGTCACTTAACCTCTCTGTGCCTCAGAATTTGTCTCAGCACAAGGATGCAATACAATAAAGCAGAAGGGCTTTGTAAATTGCAAAGCACTAAATCAACCTTGGCTGTGTATTTGTGCTATTTCTGACCCAAGGAGCCCAGAACTAAAGGACAACCTCCAGTGGTCTTAAGCTATCGCAGATGTTATTTACCATCCTCCTTATTACATGATTGATAACATCCTCAGGTTTCACAAAGACCATAATCAAGGGTCCATTAACTTTAAGACAACAGTAAAGTCCCAGAGAACACTCTAGAACAGCACACTTCCAGATAAACCCACTGTCCTGCAGGGGGCTCACAATAATCCCAAACAGGGGAAAAGTCATTGTTATTCCATTTTACAGATTTGGAAGCTTCAGACTGCCTCCCCCAAGCCCAAGCTTTATTGTTGTTCCTGGCTGACAGACTGGAGTCCTTGTCCAGCCCTCCATACCTGCACCCACCCTAGCACCTTGGGCACTCTTTGTTTAGCAACACCTCTCCCCGGTTTTCCTAGGCATTTGCCTATTCTCCTAGAATCCTTCCGATCCCAGCCAGCCTGGCAGTGGCCAATGCCAGATCAACCTCACTTTTCCTCCAGATTCCAAAACAACTGCATTTCCACTCCTGATTCCAAAACTCGAGGCAGGCTGGCAGCACTGAGCACTACTGGGGAAGGGGGCCGGGCAGGCCTAGATTTGTTTGTAAACATTACCAACAGCTACTACATGGGATGGGTTTTTATTCCTATCTGAAAATGAAGTCACATAGCTAGGGAGAGTGAGAAACAGAGTTGAAACTCAGGTCTATTTGTCTGCAAAATGCTTAACATCAGCTTTGAAGAATTTACTGACATTGGGTAATTTTATTTCCAGCTCTTCCCCTAAGATTCTTCATCTCTAAAATTGAAAGAGTAATACTTTATTGGATTTGTTGAGGTGTGAGAATTAAAGTGGATGAGTTTATAAAGTTCCCAGAATAGCACAGAGCACCTAGATGTGGCTGGGGACTCTGTGGTCAGGCCAACCAAGGGTTAAGTCCCAGCTTTTGCCTGTGGAGACATTTACTGTACCTCTCTGAGCTTCACTAGACCCATGTGGACAACAACACCATCAGCCTCTCTCACAAAGATGGTGCTGGTCCCAAAAGCTAATTTTCTAAAAGTTAGAAACATGGCTCTCATACCAATTCCAAAGTGAGCACATGCCAAAATCATATGTGATTCATTGGTATTACCTCGTCAGCAGTGAAGCTGCTTCAAAAAGTGTTAGATAGTCTGAAAGGTTTATAGCTAACGGAAGACAAAATGCTGAAACAGGATTGCAAAGTGAAACTGGTTAATGTCCTATAGGACCAAACAAATGTAGCCTTTGGGGTGATCTTTTCTACTGGAGAACAATGATTTGCAACTTAAATCTACAAGTGAGCCCATAACTTTCCTGAGTTTGGGCCTTAATAGGTAAGGAAATGACAGGTCAAACAAATATCTGTCCCCCTAGAGCAGTGGTCAGCAAACTCATTAGTCAACAGAGCCAAATAGCAACAGTGCAACGATTGAAATTTCTTTTGAGAGCCAAATTTTTTTTAAACTTAAACTTCTTCTAACGCCACTTCTTCAAAATAGACTTGCCCCGGCGGTGGTATTTTGTGGAAGAGCCACACTCAAGGGCCAAAGAGCTGCATGTGGCTAGCAAGCCACAGTTTGCCAACTACTGCCTTAGAGTGTTAGTTAACTAACCCTGGAGCGGGCCTGTTGGACAATGCTATTCAAAGAACATACAGTTCTCCTTTTGTTTTATTTCCAAGTTTTGGATTTTTTTTAAAACATGAGAATGCATTTAATAATGGATGTGGAAGAACTTGAAAGTGCTGAATGCCTCTTGGCTTGTTATCTGGGTATCATCTCTGCCCAACAACCCAGAACTCTGAGCAGCAATCTCTAGGCTCACCAAATGAGGTGGGCAAGAAGCTAGGAATATTCAGAAGAATGTAAAACTATTTGCAAGTATGGTCTTATTCATCTTTATTTCCTTCCAGAGCACTCTGAGCTCAGGCCTGGGACTAGGATGAGGTGATGCCTCACATCACACAATCCATAAGTCTCTTTCCCACGGAGTTCCTGCTCACCTACTGACATCCTATATAATAAGAGAGGAATATGCTAATTATCGGTTATGCCCAGAGGTGTAACGACAAACAACATAAAAACCAGAACCAGGTGATCACAGATCTGCAGGAGGGTGGGGCAGTGAACTACAAGAGGGGGCAGGGTAGCAAGCTTTGAGGGGGAAGCGGGGGGAGCTACAGGAGGGCAGCAGTGACCTACTGGTGCACGGATTTGTGCACAGAGCTACTAGTTAGTTAATACAATTATATAGGTTTCAGGTGTACAATTCCATAATCCATCATCTGTGTACTGTATTGTGTTCACCATCCCAAGTCAAGTCTCCTTCCATCTTTATGTATTCCCCCTTAACCACCTTTTTAAAAATATATATTTTTATTGATTTCAGAGAGGAAAGGAGAGGGAGAAAGAAAAACATCAATGATGAGAGAGAATCATTGATTGGCTGCTTCCTGCATGCCCCCTACTGAGGATGGAGCCCAAAAATCCAGGAATGTGCACTGACTGAGAATTGAACTATGACCTCCTGATTCATAGGTCAATGCTTAATCACAGAGATGTGGGCCCTCCTATACCCTCTTCTACTTCCCCTATCCCCTTTTCCCTTTGGTAATTACCACATTGTTGTCTGTGTCAATGAGGTTTTTTTGTTTGCTTAACCCTTTGATCTTTTTTTTTTTTTTCATCAGTTATCCAACCATTATTTTCTGGGGGCCTACCTGCTGCCAAGCACTGTCCTGGACTTTTGGGGTAAAGCACAAAACAAGACAGACATAGTCACTGCCTTCAAGAGGTTAAAGTCTAAACAAGCGACAGATGATTGGTTAACTAAGATAGAGGCTAAATAACCAAAAATCACCACAAGCTCTAATAAAGAAAAGAACAGGTTGAACATGAGCAGGGCTGCCAGTCTTAGAAAGGGGCCGAAGAAGACTCCCTAAAAATGTGACATTCAAGCTGACACGTGAGGAATGAGAGAATGCCAGCCAATGGAAAAGTTGGGGGAAAGGCACCCCACATTTGCAAAGGTCCTGATGCAAGATGAGGCTTCAAGGAACACTGTGGCCATAGTTTGGCGACTGGCAGGAGCTGAGCTGAAGGAAGAAAGCAGGACCTGAATCGTGGTGGGAATGGGGGGAAGACACCTGGATGTAATTCTAAATATGATGGGAAGCTATGAAGTGTTTTGGTCAGACACCTTTGTAACCCCAACTATGTTTCTACCATGGGGTCTTTTACAGTGAAGTCCCTGCACCAGCAGCATCAACATCACCTGGAACTTGTTGATAATGCAGATTCTTGGGCCCCACCCCAGAACTACAGATCACACATTCTGAAGGTGGGGTCCATCCATTGGGATTTTAACAAGCCCTCCCTCCCGATGATGTTTGGAAACCAACAATCTGGAATCAATAATCCATGAGTTAGAAACACAACCTAGAGTCGTCACCTGGTGGCACTTTATGGGAACTACAGCCTGACTGCTGCTTCCACCACCAGCCTTTTCATACCACAGCGAGGAAGGACACTTTACACTGAAAGGACCCAGACCAGGGTCATGGACAGAAGGATGGCTTTAGAGTGCCTGTCTGCTTTCTCACATGCAAGAACACACAACATGGGGGGATTCAATAACTTCAAGTTTCCTCCTGCTACACTTAGAATAAAACCCTGATTCCTTATGCAGTTGCTCTGTCCTAACTTCCTCCTCACACACTCCCTGCCAGCCACACTAGCTTCCTTGCTGTTTCTCAGATATACCAAGCATGTTCGTACCTCCAGGTTTTGTTATTTGCTGTTCTTTCTGCCTGGAATGCTCTTACTCCACACTTGCATGGCTTGCTCCTTCACTCATTCAGATTTCCTTTCAAATGGCATCTCCTCTGGGAAGCCTTCCATGACTACACTCACTATGCAGCTCTTGCCCTACTGTCTTTCTGTCTGTGACCTTGTCTTCTTTGTTTAAGCAAAATTTTTATTACAGAAAACTCTCTGCAGCAGGGAGGGGACCCAAACTGGTTGTACCTTTTTCTTCATTCTTGACATTGTCATATATTTATTTGACTTTTGTCTATCCTCTTTATGAGACCATGAGTTTCAATAAGGCAAGGATGTTTCTCTCTTTTGTTCATTGTTGTAACCCCAGTACAAACAGTAAGTGTTTAATAGATTATTTCCTGAATGAATAAATATACTCAGTGAGGCAAGGATTCCACCAGCAGGGAAACTGAACCCCAGTGAAGTGATCTGACTACTCAAGTTCACACAATGAGTAAGTGGCTGGGGTCTAGATTTGATGTAGGAATTCTGGAAACTGAAGGGAGAGCTGTGTCCACACTGGCACCTTGAGGCTCCTGAGGCTGGGGAGAGTTTTCAATCAAGCAACCACATCACTGTCACCCAAGATCAGCAAGCAGGTAGCTGTGAGTTCTGAAGGATGTTCTTCATGGTAAAGGGACGGAAGGTAAGGTCTAGATCCTAAGTGGGGCAGTACCACTAGAAGCTGGGCAGTCCCCAGTGATTGCCCCAGCCATATAGCAGGAGTGGAGCAAGGGTACAGACATCCCACAATGAGTCCCAAGTCCTATGTGGTATTCATAGTTCCTTTTAGTACTTGGCATCGATGAAAACCCTGTTTTTAATTATCTGAGCCTGGGACTAAATTCTATTTCACATGCAAACACTATGAGTGTGGGGTTTTGTTCATTTTCACTAGACTTTATTTTTTATAGCAGTTTTAGGTTTATAAAAAAATTATGCAGAAATGACAGAGTTGCTTGGGTTGGTTTGGCTCAGTGGATAGAGCATTGGCTTGCGAAATGAAGGGTCCCAGGTTCGATTCCGGTCAAGGGCACATGCTGGGTTGCGGGCTCGATTCCCAGTGGGGGACGTGAGGAAGGCAGCCAATCAATGATTCTTTCTCATCATTGGTGTTTCTCTCTCTCCCTCTCCTTTCCTCTCTGAAATCAATAAAAATATATTTTTTTTTAAAAAAAGGAAATGACAGAGCACCTCATACTTCCTCTTCCCAATACACACAGGTTTTTCCTATTATTATCTTATGATACCTTTGTTACAAATTAAGGACAAATGTTGATGCATTATTATTAAGTAAAATCCATAGTTTATATTAAGGTTCACCATTGGTGTTGCACAGCTCTATGGATTTTGAAAAATGCATTATGCACCCAGCCAGTGTGGCTCAGTGGTTGAGTGTGACCTATGAAGCAGGAGCTCACTGTTTGATTCCTGGCCAAGACATAGGCCTGGGGTTGCGGGCTCAAACCCCAATGGGGGGCGTGAAGGAGACAGCTGATTAATGATTCTCTCTCATCATTGATGTTTCTTATTCTCTCTCCCTCTCTCTTCCCCTCTAAAACTAATTAAAAATATTTTTTTAAAATTGCATAATGTGGGAGAAACCAAGATGGCGGCATAAGTGAATACCTAAACTGCTGCCTCGTACAATTTCAAAACTACAGCTAGCCCTAACCGGTTTGGCTCAGTGGATAGAGCGTCAGCCTGCAGACTGAAGGGCCCCAGGTTTGATTCTGGTCAAGGGCATTTACCTTGGTTGCGGGCACATCCCCAGTAGGAGGTGTGCAAGAGGCAGCTGATGGATGTTTCTCTCCCATCGATGTTTCTAACTCTTTATCCCTCTTCCTTCCACTCTGTAAAAAAATCAACAAAATATATTTTTTTAAAAAGAAAAGAAAAAAACTACAGCTAAAAGACAGAATGGACATCATTCAGAACCACAGGAAAACTGGCTGAGTGGAAATTCTACAACTAGAGGGGCTCACAGAGACTCAGAGGAGCTGCAAAAAGCTGAGGTATGGAGACACGCACGTGGAGAGGACCGGTGGCGGCGGAGTGCTTGGCTGGCTTCCTCTAGAAGGAGGGAAACTGAAACTCCCGACTGGACTGAACCCCAGATCTGACTGCACTGAACTCCAGTTCCAGGAGAGACTCATACGGAAGCGGGGAGGGGAATCTGGACTATTGTGAAAAGGGAGGAGTATACAGAAACTTAGGGGAGCTGTGAAAAGGCAGAGGTCTGGAGGCGCACAAGTGTGCACACAGAGGGCTGACTGCTGATTATGCCATTGGTTTTCTCTAGCGGGAGGGAGACAGAATCTCCCAACTGTGCTAAAATTCACTTTCGATTACACTGAACCCCAGTTTTGGTCTAGCCTCTGGGGACCCAGACTCATATGGGTCCCTGGACCTCATGGAAACTCAGGGGACCCGGAAAGGCAGAGGTCTGGAGGTGCGCGAGCACGAGCGTGCACAGAGAGAGTTGCAGCGATTACCAAGGGACACTGAGACCCAGGGGCCTCATAGGGCAAGGATGACAGGAAGCTAAGGCTGTCTGCTCAGCCCTGAGATTCCACCCCATCCAAGCCTAGCACAGAGGCTTTTGACAGTCTTATCATAAGGCTGACTCCAGTAGAGAAGTTCTCCTGGTATAGACGCAGCTGATCCACACAACCAATTGGCTTGGAGGTCAATTTCCCCCAGTGATACCAACAACAATCAAGACTTAACTACAACAAGGCTGTGCACATAGTCCACAAAAGGGTGCACCAAGAGAGTCCACCTCAGATAACTGGGAAGTTGGAGCTATGAGGCCATATAGGACACCTGGTACACAAAGCCACTCTACCAACTTAGGAAAGCAGCAAAAATGCGGAGACAAAGAAACAAATCACAAATGAAAGAAATGGAGGAAAACAAATGACTGAATATAGAGTTCATAACCACAGTCATAAGGTTTTTCAAGAATTTCCTAGAAAAGAATCTTGGGGAGGAGCCAAGATGGCGGCATAGGTAAACACCTACACTGCTGCCTCGCACAACAATTTCAAAACTACAACTAAAAGACAGAACAGACATCATCCAGAACCACAATAAAGCTGGCGGAGTGGAAATTCTACAGCTAGAAGGAAAGAGAGGGGCTCGCAGACACCCAGAGGAACTGCAAAAAGCTGAGGTACGGAGACGCGCGCGCTGGGAGAGCGGGTGCCCGAGTACCTGGCTGGCTTTCTCTGACGGGAGGGAAATGGAGACTCCCAACGGCATTGAACCCCTTATCCTACGACGCTAGACCCCAGATCCAGCTGAAACTCATACGGGGGGAGTTTGGACTGTGAAAAGGGAG